>JAQJVL010006339.1:0-29667 GCA_035578905.1 Stictocephala bisonia
AGATATGGAAAAGATATAGCATGGTACAAAATCAAGAAGTGATCTAAGTAAGATATAGTAAAACTGTGTAAGAGTAAATTATGTCCAAAAGTCATCTGTTTTTCAGTCAGTTTCTGTTTTCCTGTTTTTCTGTTTTCCTGTTTTTCTGTTTTCCTGTTTTTCTGTTTTCCTGTTTTCCTGTTTTCCTGTTTTCCTGTTTTCCTGTTTTCCTGTTTTCCTGTTTTCCTGTTTTCCTGTTTTCCTGTTTTCCTGTTTTCCTGTTTTTCTGTTTTCCTGTTTTTCTGTTTTTCATGTTTTTCTGTTTTTCATGTTTTTCTGTTTTTCTGTTTTCCTGTTTTCCAGTTTTTCAGTTTTCCAGTTTTTCTGGCGCGTAGATTATAAATCCCATAGAGTATAGATTTACTATAGAGTATAAGAGAAAATAATGCATTTTATGTAGTATAACAATGTAAAGGTTGCCATATAGTTAGGCTGAAAGTGCATTTTATATAGTATTGCTAGGGAATTCGGAGGGAAAATGGGGAATTTGGAGGGAAATTTTTGAGGGAGAGGGGAGGGATGGTAGCACTACATCCGGCCGCCACCTTGGATCACGTGACCACCGCCATCTTGGATCCGGGGCCGCCATCAATATCAAATCAAAATCAAAACCAATCAAAATCAAATCAAAGTCAATCAAAATCAAATCAGAGTCAATCAAAGTCAAATCAAAGTCAATTAAAATCAAATCAAAGTCAATCAAAATCAAATCAAAGCCCATTAAAAATCGATTAAGGTCACGTGACCTTCCCCCACCCCCCGTCGTACTTCAGGCGAAAAGTCGTACTTGGGGCGTTGGTCAATGCCTGTATTATTACTACTTAGGTTTATATTATGTTGAGCTATATACATAGATTTTGAACTATTGAGGTAGTTGAATTGATTACAAAGGGAATAAATTACATAAAATATCATCGATTTTATATTTATCGATACTTTGACTGAAAAATACATTAACTAGCTTTTTGTAGATGTTTGCTTATTTATATCAATGTGATATATAGATATAAGGTATTTTAATAAATCACAATGGATTGTAATATATGAAAAACGGACTAATCTACATTATATAATAAAAAAAGACAAATATCACTTGTGTAAGTATAATTACTCTCACTAAGATCGTAAACCACAATCGACACCAAGATCCACTAAACAAGCTTGTAAGGTCATTACTGTCATTTACATGGTTTATTTTTATAGGTAAATTATCTTGATAGTAACTGATGGATCTCTTGGTCTGTGGGTTAAAAAAATGTGATCCCATTTGGGTTAAGAATGTGATTTAATTTCTCACATGATAGCCTTCTAGTAGTTAAAAGAGTGTACGAATGTTTTTAAGAAACACTATTACGAAAATTTTTTCAATTATGAACTTTGAAGTGCCATGATCATTAGGGAAATAGTTTACGTGTTGTGTTGTAAGAACCTCTACTTTAACTACATAAATAGTGTGAAGTAGTAATTGAAATTCTTGAGCAATTCACATTAACGACTTTATTCACAGGAATAAAATGTATACAAGATGTAGGATGAATTCTAAATTGTATGTATTAACCTCATGGAAATTGTTAACTATTTCAACAATATTTTCGAGCTTATAAGTTATCTGTTATTGTATTTGATAACATGAGATGTATTTGCTGATGTTGTGTTTAATTTATTTATATATTGATCCTATTAATATTATTTCTTAAACAATATAACTGTGACTTAAAACTTGAACTTGACTTGAACAAAGTGTAGAGGAAAGTTTTGGTGATAGCTTCTATGATCGGTCCTCTTAATTACGACATGGCAACCTCTCAATAGTTTGCCATCAACGTGGACACTTCTAGCGAAGCCTGGGGTGTCCGTGTTGGTAGACAAGCGAAGTTTGGGGCTTGTCATTAGTAAAAAATCAGACAAAACTACGCAGCTCGGATTCCATTTAAAGTTACAGGTCCTTTAGTTGTGCTAGCTATTGGACTATTAATAAATAGCTCTGTCTGAGGAAATTTCAACCTTACTTAATAACGGTGACTACACCCATTCATCTAGACTCATCAAACTCATCACGCCTATCATATTCATCCATGTCTTTACAATCGACGTCTTACTAACGAATAATAATAATAATGATGAACTTTACCTTTGGCTATTAAGTAAAAAATAAATTTGTACGAAAGATACAAAGTACTACTTAGCTAATTGGTACCTAAGGTTAGAGTTACGTCTGGAATGAGCGACCGTGCTCATGAGTACAACTCTTATCTACATACGGATTACACAACAAAGATCAGTGGACCGTGGGGTGCCTGACCGATACCGTGACCTTAGCGACCGTGCTCATGATTACAACTCTTATCTACATACGGATTACACAACAAAGATCAGTGGACCGTGGGGTGCCTGACCGATACCATGACCTTAGCGACCGTGCTCATAAGTACAACTCTTGTCTACATACGGATTACACAACAAAGATCAGTGGACCGTGGGGTGCCTGACCGATACCATGACCTTAGTGACCGTGCTCATAAGTACAACTCTTATCTACATACGGATTACACAACAAAGATCAGTGGACCGTGGGGTGCCTGACCGATACCATGACCTTAGCGGCCGTGCTCATGAGTACAACTCGTATCTACATACGGACTACACAACAAAGATCAGTGGACCGTGGGGTGCCTGACCGATATCATGACCTTAGCGACCGTGCTAATAAGTACAACTCTTATCTACATACGGATTACACAACAAAGATCAGTGGACCGTGGGGTGCCTGACCGATACCATGACCTTAGTGACCGTGCTCATAAGTACAACTCTTATCTACATTCGGATTACACAACAAAGATCAGTGGACCGTGGGGTGCCTGACCAATACCATGACCTTAGTGACCGTGCTCATAAGTACAACTCTTATCTACATTCGGATTACACAACAAAGATCAGTGGACCGTGGGGTGCCTGACCGATACCATGACCTTAGTGACCGTGCTCATAAGTACAACTCTTATCTACATTCGGATTACACAACAAAGATCAGTGGACCGTGGGGTGCCTGACCGATACCATGACCTTAGTGACCGTGCTCATAAGTACAACTCTTATCTACATTCGGATTACACAACAAAGATCAGTGGACCGTGGGGTGCCTGACCAATACCATGACCTTAGTGACCGTGCTCATAAGTACAACTCTTATCTACATTCGGATTACACAACAAAGATCAGTGGACCGTGGGGTGCCTGACCAATACCATGACCTTAGTGACCGTGCTCATAAGTACAACTCTTATCTACATTCGGATTACACAACAAAGATCAGTGGACCGTGGGGTGCCTGACCAATACCATGACCTTAGTGACCGTGCTCATAAGTACAACTCTTATCTACATACAGATTACACAACAAAGATCAGTGGACCGTGGGGTGCCTGACCGATACCGGGAACTACTTCTGAGCACTGGTGAGCGAGTTTGTGTGCCAAGTAAACGTGTATCATTTGTATTAGTTAAGACTGATTACCTTGTCAGCTAAAGTGATGTAATACATATCCACATTTACTTTAGCTTATAATGTAATTTACAACGATATACTTCATTTGTAATTTGTAATAGCAGTTTATTTATTGATATTTGTTCCTGAAAAATGTAATTTGTTGCAAGATACCAGCTAGACTAAATATATATTTATATATTTTTATACCATTATGTTGTTATGGTGAAAATAATAAGATATTTAATATTATATGTAAATAAACTGGTAAAATATAACTTAGTGTAACTTTAGTTTTAGTATAATAATCTACAGAAATATCTACTAGACGTATAAAAAAGGATAAAAACAGTTCTATGAACTCAAAACTACAATTAAATTCTCTAGTAATGCGACCGTCTTGTCACATTATTTATATACAGGGTGTCCGGGCTAGAGGAATCAAGAAATAACTAACTCGTTTGGTATAACAATGTTATATTTATTTTAAAATAACTATGCTAACATGTTACAAATACAACCAAGATTGTTATCTTATTTATTAAAGTTCAATGTGATCACCATAAGTCGCTCTCACACGGTCCAATCGGTATTCAATATCCCGCCATGTGTTTGCGAGCATTTCTGGCGTTATTCTCTCAACTGCAGCCACAATCCTATGCCTTAGTTCCCATAACATTTTACTCTTTCCTGGTACACGAAGTCTTTGATGAACCACCATGCAAAGAAATCCAAATGGGTCAGATCTGGCGATCTTGCCGGCCATGCAATAGGCCCTCTTCTACCTATCCAACGACCAGGGAATTGCTCATTAAGAAAATCCGAACATCATTGTGGTAGTGTGATGGAGCACCGTCTTGCTGGGAAATGATTTGTTCTGTCATTTGGAGTACTGCAAAGTTTTGTAACATGTCCAAATAAACGTGGCCTGTTACTGTTTATTCAATGAAACAAATTTCATTGTGCATCAGTCCCAGCCAAACATTTATTTTTGGTGTGTTTCTTTCATACATTACTGAGGCATGCGGATTTCTTTTTTCCCAAATACGACAGTTGTGTCAGTTTATTAATCAACTGAGGTGAAAAGGAACCTCATCACTGAAAACTAAATGCTGAAGAAATGTGGGATTTTCATTAATGCGATCCAACATCTCGTTAGCATATTATAATCTCAAAGGACTATCATTTGGCATTATCTGGTGAAGCAGCTGAATTTTATATGCACGATATTTGCGCCTTTTGTGTAAAATGTCATGACCTGTTGATTTAGGAAGTTGCAGTAATCTAGAAGATGATCTAATTAATGTACGTGGAGTTTGATTTAAAGAATTGCGCACGTTGTTAATTGCTTGTACACTTACTTGCTTCTTTACATGCTTTCCAGTTTTTTCAATTAAAGTGCCATTAGCTTAAAGTGTTCTGTCCCACAGTAAGATTGTCTTTGAAGTTGGTGGATTAATTTTGTAATCATGACGAGCCCGACGTTGAACACGAGTTACAGATTTGTACTCTGCAAGCCAGAACACGCACTGTACCTTTTGTTGTAGCGTCCAATTTTTTTTAACAGAAGAAACTTACAGCTAAATAATGACAACCATGACAGCAGAATGACTACAGTCAATTATACGAATTTAAAGCCAACAATGGTGTTGTAATCAGCTGACTTCTCAGTAAACATCATCATAAGGCTGATAATCACATTAGTGGCTAAGTTGTTGTTACCGCCAGATATGAATCAGCTTGGTCACATGGAAAGACTGCATTTTCTTTAACTGGTAATTTTTTGACATTGTGTGTGAGATATGACCGTTAAACTTTACACATACAATCTTGGTATTATTACTTACCATTTGTAGTTTTAATTGAAACAAAAAAATGTTACACTCCGGATGGGAATATTTGTTAATTGATACCTCTAGCCCGGACACCCTGTAGTTGTATTCTTCATTAAATCTATATTTTTGTCTAGTTTGAAAAATGTTCTCACAAAGAGAATCGGAAGAGGTGTTTTTATTATTATATGTAATTTCAATGGTGTTTCTTATTGGAATTTTTTTAGATTTAAACATTTTAAGAATTATTAAAACTGCAAAGTTTATTAGCTGTAAACTCAAAACATTTCCATTCTCATCAAGTACTATGTATAATTTGTACTTTTTTATTTTTATAATCTTGGTAAGTACTCGTGCTGTAAAATGATGTAATTTAACATTTTACATTTAACGTGAAAGTAAGACGTAATTTAACATACAGGTGTTTTATAGTTAACATATTTACGTATACGGTAAACTATCGTTTTAAGTTTTATATAGTTGCATTGAATTTTAAAATCTATGATAATATGAACAGGCAGCATTTAAAATTGAAATGACTGATAAGGAAATCTAGGAAAAATGGCAAGTTGATAGGTACAAATAATTGGGGAGGTAACAACCGGGTACTATAGTCTAGCGTGACCTCATGAAGTCACGCGTGTGGTTCGTAATGTTAGGTTGGACATAAAATTGATAAGATGACATAGACAACTTAACTCAATATTTTAGTTTATTAATATATACTCCTCATTATATAACATAAAAAAACTAAATGTTCATTTCAATAATAAACTTCGAACATTTGAAATGATGTTTCCTATTTACATTGGCTAAGATAAGTAAATAAAATTACCTATTCGTATGAACAAATTACATAACAAGACCAACTTAAGATGTGACGGCGTTAAAACGTGATTCAGGTACGGCTGTGTATTGTTGGTATTGCTGCGACAGTAATGTAGGCGCTTCACCTAATTACTGTAGGTCAGAAACTATTCTATCACTTTGACGAATCTCACGGATAAGTAATAGACTAAGGTACTTGTCTATGTGACTACAATTAGCAAACTTTCTTCAGCCATTTATCATTTATATTAATGTAAAATATTACCTTCATACGGTACACTGTTATAGGTAAATAATATAATATTAGAGTATCTACAAAAATAAAAAAAAAACTTTATGAGGTTTATTTTTCATTAACACTAATATAATATGAACTAAAACAATATTCCTTAGAATAATAATTTATTTAATTTTTGGGATTACAAATAAAACTATATCCAACATTAAAGCCTAATAAAAAAAAGGTGTAAAAATATTTAAAATTATTTCATCAAACAGTTATAAATCATCTGTGTATAAAAGACGATTAACAATTTTCATTTATTTTAAAATTGTTTTGTAATGTTTTAAATTATGTACGCGTATGTATCAGAATAGTTAAATTGGAGAAAATAAGCACTAGTTCTCCCCGGTATATATGTATGTTATTAAATTTAAAATAAGTTTGAAATCTAATCAACACCTTTAAATAGTTCAATTTAGAAATACTACAAAGAACATTCAAATTATTAGGTGAATATTTTTACTAATATTATATAAAATTATTAGCATTATTAGTAAAATAACTGATTGAGCAATATAAAAAACCAAAACAACTGTTACATTATAGTTGGTGGATATGAGTGTTTTGTACTAATTCAATTGAACACTATACACCCAGATCATTTAAATTGAGATAAATCAATTTTAAACGGTAAAAGCACAATTTCTGCTCGGAACCTTTACGAAGCACGCATGAGATGGTCGTTCATGGTTGTAATGTAAAAGTGTTTTGTAATGATGAATAACACCCATGGTCGGTGGTTGCTCTCCTGTCCCCCTCTTTCGCTCATGTGTTTTAAATAAACCATTCCAGTAAATTGAAATTCCTGTTTAATACACTACACTAAACAATTATTTATTTGTAAGGAAATGTACAAAAAATATTTTTACAATCTCACCAGAGGTTAGCTCCCACAGGGGTTTCGTCATACTAACTCTAGCAGAAAAAGCCGGGCTTAATTCTTTGGAAACGACTAGTTTTAAACTTGTTAAATTTAGCTTATACTCGTATATAATGAATTTATTTATTTTAATTTAAAACTTTTATAAATTTGTGTTGTGGGATGATCACTTGTTTTTCATTTCTATCAAATGTTTATTATTTCAATCTAAGTGTAATAATTATTTGAGCATAACCTCATACAAAATTTAGCCTGTAACATATACTTTGGGTGTAATACATTTCTTTTATTACTTTTTTTAGGGTCATAGGTTGTTTAGAACCTGTGCAGACTAAAACATTCAAAACCAGACATGACACACTGATACACCTGTGGGAATAGTTACTGTATGAAATAAAACTAACTTTAATAAATAAAACTAGCTTCAATTAAAGGAACAAAGGAAATGTTGGTACTCAGAACTTGGACAGTCAAAGAGGACTAAGCGAAAGGAAACTGCAGGGAAAACATAAACAAAACCTTGTAACAGGAAGTGTAATTTTTACACCAAGTTAAAGAGGAAATCCGGAGTTAGAGAGGCACAGAGATACTTCCAGCCGGCCCAACCACTCTCTGACCTGAAGAACATTTTATGCAAAAACTACTATATATAAAAGTCTTTATTTCATAATACATAATCATTTTATTCGATTATGTTTTATTTTTTAAAAAAATTTATGAATGAAAATACTATCTGTAAACTTATCTAGAAACTACATTTAAATTATATTATAATTTTACAGTGTTAAATATGAATTTTGAAATTCGAATTTAGTTGACAGTGAAATTAACTAGATACTACATGTTTTGCTCAGCGATACCACTGAGATGGCCATATTACTGCATTGGCGAAACTTCTGATTATCTTGTAAATAATGTTGTACATTGCACTTTGATGTGGTTTCCACCGGAAAATATAAATTCTAGTTCTGCCACATAAGCCTAAGGTTTAAGGTGTAAGAGTGAAATTGTGCTCTTTAAGAGAAAGATGATTTGTAATTTAATGTTAAGAAGTAATTATTGTAGGTACCAAGAAAAACTCTAATCTGTATCACTTACACAAATACTGAACCGTTATTACTTCTGTGCAGGGATAAAGTTTGCAAGAACTTCCCTTTCCAACTCTATTCCGCCGGGTCAATGATGATGGTAAGGTAGTGGTTTTCTTTTCATCTCCGTCCCTCGCGTGTCATCACTTTTCACCCCCATCCCTCGCGTGTCATCCCTGTTCACCCATGCCCCTCGCGTCTCACCCTTTTTCACTCTCGCCCCTCGCATCTCATCCCTTTCCACCCCCGTCCCTCACATGTCATCCCTTTTTACTCTTGCCCCTCGCGTCTCATCCCTTTTCACTCTCATCCCGCGCGTCTCATCCCTTTTCACTCTCGCCCCTCACGCCTCATCCCTTTTAACCCCCGTCCCTCGCGTGTCATCCCTGTTTACCCCTGTCCCTCGCGTGTCAGCCCCTTTCAATCTCGTCCCTCACGTGTCATCCCTTTTCACTCTCGTCCCTCGTATGTTATCCCTTTTCACCCCTGTCCCTCGCGTGTCATCCCTTTTCACTCTCATTTCTCGCATGTCATCCCTGTTCACCCCTGTCCCTCGCGTGTCATCCCTTTTCACCCCGTACCTCGCGTGTCATCCCTTTTCACCCCCGTACCTTGCGTTTCATCCCTTTTCACTCTCATCCCGCGCGTCTCATCCATTTTCACTTTCGCCCCTCGCGTCTAATCCCTTTTCACTCTAGCCCCTCGCGTCTCATCCCTTTTAACCCCCGTCCCTCGCGTGTCATCCCTGTTTACCCCTGTCCTTCGCGTGTCAGTCCTTTTCAATCTCGTCCCTCACGTGTCATCCCTTTTCACTCTCGTCCCTCGTATGTTATCCCTTTTCACCCATGTCCCTCGCGTGTCATCCCTTTTCACTCTCATTTCTCGCGTGTCATCATTTCTATTCACCCCTGTCCCTCACGTGTCATCCCTTTTCACCCCCGTCCCTCGCGTGTCATCCCTTGTCACCCCCGTACCTTGAGTTTCATCCCTTTTCACTCCCGTCCCTCACGTGTCATCCCTTTTCACCCCCATCCCTCGCGTGTCATCCCTTTTAATACTCAAGATTACCTTTTACGATTAATATTACTATTTAACATGCGAAATATAAAAGTTTAACCTGTATTTGTAGCAAATTATTCAATGACATCAAATATTGCAAAACTCATGATTAATTTTTAATAGAGGGCTGTAGTTTTTAGTTACTTTCTGAAAATAAAATTAAATGCAATAAAATGCTAATATCACTTATATAAACTTTTTACAAAGGAAATTGTTTCCAAAAATGTCCAGACTATTAATAGCTTTATTAATAGAAAATCCAATTTAGGCTGTGATACGAAACAATAAAATCCACCTATAACAATGGGAATGGTATGGAGTTGAGTAAATAAATAATTGAACTGTGGTCCAAAAATATGCAGGGAAATTTAATGTGCGCAGTAATAGAGAGAGTAAAATACATGTTATGCTAAATTTTAACTCAAAATAATTTAGATTGTTCTTCAGAAAATTTAGTTTATAATGGATTTCGTATAATCTCTTTCCATTACCGCTCAATTTTTAAATAATTCCATATACAATCAATTTATTAAAACATAAGATAATAATAAAGAATATAACACTATACTGTTCTAATTTTATGAGAATGTAAAAATAATTTTGTTAAAATAAAAATTATAAATAAAGAGATCTATTATTGGTACTAGAACACAAACAACAGCTGATGTCACTGTGTTATGTAACGGGCTTTTCGATGTGGTAACCCTTGTTACTGTCAAATCGTAGGAATTGATTTTAACCAACTAAATTATTCACACTAAATGGCGCCCCATATCATAAAATATTACCACTAACCTAGGGGACAGGTACATTTTTTCATTCAGTTTTTTAACTTTTAATTTTCTTAGTCAAATAATTCCAAAGTAAAATCGAAATGAAAGCAAATAATATTAAACAAATTGGAGTATAATTTAAATTTTCTTCACAGATTTATTTTAATTCTGATAGTTAGTAAGTTATGGATAATTTAGAAATTATGTTAAAAATAAAAAAAAAAAATACTTGTTATTTTACTATGTTGCGTAACCTCACATTATCTAATATTTGATACAACAAATATTTTTTCCAAAATATGTTGCTATGGAATAGATTATATACATGCTTGTAACTATTCTTAGCACTATTAACAAATGCCAATACAATGTTTATAATATGTTTAGCTACACCATGCAGTTTCATACTCTCAATTTTGTTGAACTACATGTTACAATAATTTACTCTAAATGCAATGTTTTTGCTTTTTTTGTTTTGAGGGTCACAATATACAATGTGAAATATTTGAGAGATATTTATAAACACCTAGCAATTATTTACTTTAAAATCTTAGACTGAAATACTATTTTACCAGAATTAGCAACAGGAAATTGTTTCCTATAATTAACACACTTATTTTAGGACAAGTCTGCAAGTCAATGAAAGTGCTTGATTTTGGAAGTCTTACGATCAAGTTTACATGAATTTACAAAAAAGTCCTGTTCAAATATGTACATAAAATGCTTGCCTTTTGGGTCATTTATTGGGTTAAATTTTATAATGTGTTAAACAAATTTTTATAACATCTTAATATAATAGTTGAAATTATAGTACAAATTGGTGTATATGATTTCAAAATATTCTAGTGGAGCATTTTTACCGCAAAATATAGTTTTGTGTAGTGTATATTTAGGTTATAAAAAGATAGTGAGACTAACAATGATAGTGATTGAATGCTGCTAACATGAAAATATTATTTCTTATAACTATACAATTTAGACAAAGTATATTTGAACAAAAAGATAAGTATCAGAAAAAAATGTTATACATTTTTATTTAGTAGAATCTTTATTTGCGGATATTTATTTTGCTGTGATTTGGTTTTATTTAAATTTATTGTTGATTTCTAGCGTTTTATTCCCGTTTAATCCATTTATTTATATATTAATTTTTTTCCAAATCGAACAATTAAAATATATTTAAAATACCACACCCAGTATGCATAAATTGCAAGACATGTAAACATTAAGCTATTGAGCTTGTTGAAATCATTTCAAATTCTGAAACTATGAAAATTTTGTTTTAATAAAATTTATAGTACTGTAAAATCTAATAAAATTTTATATTTTATTTTTAAATTATTATAAAAATAAATATTTTAACACAATAAATGTAACAACTTAAGTTAAAAAATACGAATACAATATCCGGACATATCCACAAGTATGAACCAGTCTAGAATCTACTCAGACATTGTTTCACATGACTTTATCCTTTCTCACTCCTCTTCCTTCACTTTACTCCGCTGGGAATAGTAAAGCAGCACTCCCGCGTGTTTACTTGTTGAACGTGTTTTTGTTTTATCTCTGCTCTCTAACCCCCCCCCCCCCCACCTTTATATTGAATCCAACTCATTCTTTCTCTCCTTAATCATCATACTTTTGAAACTTAAATATTTTTACATTTTAAGAGCCATGAGGAAGAGGATCAGATTAAAAACTAAGAAAACTCTCAGAGGATGAAAAACAAACTTTCAAGTCTCTTAAAATTTTTAGAATTTTATTTTTCAAATAAATATTAAATTTTAAAACATATTATAGTTTGATTTTGAAAGTTTAAAACAAATACAATAAATTATACTAGAATTTAAATATTACTGACTTGATGTCACATTTAAGACTAAAAATTGATCAAAGTCCATTTCGAGATATTAACTTTCATAGGTTATTCATCACTCGTCACTTGAACAGCTGATTCATTGTATAACGGAAATTATGACCATTAATGAACTAAAATTTTTGAAAAACAAAATTACAATTATAATAAAATAGTATCTAAAATATAGTCTTCACTTTGTTGTAAAATCTAGCCTGAAATCATATAGACTAATACTGACTAATTACTATTATAATTTTTAATTGTTATTTGTTTAATTATTAATTACACATTGTGTACATGTGGTTGTATGTATGTGTTTCTTAACAAAATATTTGCGACTACTCAGCGAAGTCTCATTCGCCCTCCTAATGTAGTTATATCTACTTTAAAACAACCCTTAAACAAAGTAACCCTTAAATAATGCATAGTATTTAAGCAGAGGACAATCGATTTTGCTCTTTTGCCTTTTAGTAAAGGAAAATATTAGACTGAGAATTTTATGGTTCTAAAATATTTAACAATGTAGAGTAAATGGCCATGTCTTAACACTAAGCATTCTTTATTTATTAATATTAAAATTTAGACGAATCAATTCACAATTTGTTCAAAACATCAGCTGTAAAGTTTTCATAAAAATAACCATTAATGGTAATTTTATTTAGCTCGGTTTAATTGATATATAAGATTTAAATTACTGAAAATAAACTTCCTTATCTTATTTGTTTATTTACAGTATCATAAAAGTTGGTTGACCGTAGTATAACTTATTTTAATTTGGCCTATTTAGGTTACCACAAGTTAACTTTGATCATAAACTATGTCACCGTTACAAAGAGCGGGACTTCCCTGACAGTTGGTACCTCCCCCCCCCCCGGTTGGTGACGTCAGAAGACCTGTTCATTGAAGTTGATTACTAACTCTGTTACACGTTGTAGGTCACTGTAAGTGAATTACCGTTATATTCAATGTAATAATATTCTCTTACACAAAGTGCTATGTCTGAATAATATAAAACTGATAATTTAAATGCTGATATTAGGTAAGTGCCTGAAGTTCAAGACTATTGTAAATATATATTAAATGATAAAATAGTTTAAAATAAAGTAGGTTAAGTGAGTCTGAAGGACTTTTTTAATTCAGCAAACACTTTTAATATTATCTCAAAATTTTAAAAATATCTATAGAGTAAAAAGAAATTAAAGTACTTGTTTTCACTCTAAAACTATCTTATTGGAGTATCTTATCAACAGTTTTGATTTTAATTTTCTTATTCTTATACTCAGGTATACAGAAGATTTATTAGATAGTGCGTACCATGTACGTATGTACCTCGTAAAAAATTAAATTAACTTAACATAAAGGGTAGAAGAACTTATGGAATATTATCATTATAATATCAAATATTTACTATTAAACTTTGAATTGTATAAATGTATATTAGGGTTTAATTATTTAGCAAAGTCACGACTGTAAAGTGAGGGCTTTCATAAATATCAAAATTTTAATTGGCAATCACTTCTTCTTACAAAGTTAATATTTTAAACCTGTAACCCTAATTAAACTTAAGTTGGTTTGAACTTTTATTTATTAACTTTTTAATCACTAATCTAAATATTATTACAGCTATAGACATTAATAACAACTAATTTACAGTAACAGAATATTTTTTACTAAATAGTATTACAACTATAGATATAAATAACAACTAATTTACAGTAACAGAATATTGTTTACTAAATAGTATTACAACTACAGACATTAATAACAACTAATTTACAGTAACAAAATATTGTTTATTAAATAGTCTTACAACTATAGATATTAATAAGAACTAATTTACAGTAACAGAATATTGTTCACTAAATAGTCTACTACTTTTTTTGAAATCATGTACAACGAAATACAGTTTATTAGATACATAAAAATTATGAAGTATGAAAACACATTGACGTGTAAATATATAAGTAATTAGAAATATCTATAGTAGATAGTAAAAAGCTATTATAATTCCATAGATTATATTAATTATAGGCTAAATATACTTTACCAAGCGGTATTACTTCCAGGCTGACGTAGGTTTGAAAGAAGCTTCCTTTCCAATTCAATTCTGTTCAAGTTAGGAGGGATGGCGAGATAAAGCGTTGTTTCTTTCTGCGTCCTTCCTTCACATATGCCTCCTTTTCAGACAGAAAATAACTTTAACATCCACTTCATGATTTGCATTATAATTATAACAATATTATTTTAAAAAAATGTAATTTTTTATATTATTACATTTTTACACATCCAAGGTCAACATGTCATAATATGCTGGACGGTACCATTAGATTTCAGCTTAAAAGTTAAAGTAACAATATATTTATAAAACTTAATATAAATATCATTTAAGGCATTCAAAATAAAAATATAATTTGGGTATGAAGTTAGTTGATAATGTTCCCTTCGTCTTAAATATTATTGACTTCCTCCATCACATTTTTATTGAAGCAAATAGTAGTGTACCACTTAGAAATATATAAACAACTTTTGAATTACACATATTAGGTTCCTTATAGAATAGTATTTATATGTGTTATTTGGTTAATATCATGTTTAATTTAAAAAAAATCTGATAATTTTAGATTACATTATTTCAGAGACTCCTACATATTTTATTTAATAATGTGATAGTTTCGATTTGGAGTAATGGCGATTATATTTGTTTGTAATAAGATAAAATTAAAATGTAAAAATAATACTAATACATATAGTTATCAAGAAAAGTTATTATTCGCTTTAAGATTAATTTTGATACTAATATATATAAAGTTACAAACTTACGAAATATATACCTTTAGTACTTCGAATCTAAATTCAACGTCCAATAGGTAATGTAGTATTAAGAGATAGATGAACAATTCTCCAATTTCCATTTAGGATCTGAGTTCCAGAGTCTTATTGACGTATTGCTAAAAAAATCCTGGTAAATATTACTGTAAAAGGAAACAGGGAGCGGCAAGGAATATTTCAAACGGACAAGACTAATGGTCAACAAGCCGTAAAGTACGGGGGTAGTAACGAAAGGGTAAGAGGGTTAGGGGGGAAGGAGGAAAAGTACACGTGGAGATGTTTACAGAGGTTTAGGGAGAACACGAAATTATCATAATTATAAATCTAGTTACCAAGAAATGTGGCTCAAAAAGATGTTTTCTAAGCAAAAGCTGGTCTAAAAAAGAAAATATTGTTTAAAAAGTTCATGGTTTACAAATAATAGTGTGTTTGTTGGATTTTAAATTATTTGTTATGTCTAGTTAAGGCAAAACTCATATATTATTTTTTTTATTCTTTTACATCATATGATCTTCTTAATTCTAAACACTTCTTTACCTTTTGGTGGCAGATGTCCAAAATATTGACATTTTTTATCAGCCTTTCATGCAATACTTTCTGATGCTGATCTTTACAAAATAAAAAATCTAATTATTTTACTAAATCATTACTGAGGTATAATATATTATATATTTGAAAGTGTTTCTAGCTAGTTAAAAAAATTTAACAGACATTGAATGTTATAATAATTGTATCAATCAATTTAACAGTGATTAAAAAAGCCTATATATTTTATACAATATATTTTATAAAAAGCATGACTATTGTTTTGTATTGATCAATGTATTGGAATTTTATTTTAACTGACGTAATATTTATTTCAATGGTTTGCCTTTAAAACAAAATTAATCTTAAATATATAATGCTTGTTCACATTAGTTGCTCATCTTTATATATTAAACTAAACTTTAGAGTTGATAGTATATTGGATTAACCGCTTTTATTTTATAAATAATCACTGTAAATACAATACATTTATAGGCTTAAAATATAATTTTGTCATAGTATTGTTCAGATAACATTATATTACAAATACATACCGTGTATCACTGAGGTAGGGTAGCACTAAACATACCGTGTATCACAGAGGTAGGGTAGCACTAAACATACCGTGTATCACTGTGGTAGGGTAGCATTAAACATACCATATATCACTGAGGTAGGGTAGCACTAAACATACCGTGTATCACTGAGGTAGGGTAGCATTAAACATACCGTGTATCACTGAGGTAGGGTAGCACTAAACATACCGTGTATCACTGAGGTAGGGTAGCACTAAACATACCGTGTATCACTGAGGTAGGGTAGCACTAAACATACCGTGTATCACTGAGGTAGGGTAGCACTAAATATACCGTGTATCACTGAGGTAGGGTAGCACTAAACATACCGTGTATCACTGAGGTAGGGTAGCACTAAACATACCGTGTATCACTGAGGTAGGGTAGCACTAAACATACCGTGTATCACTGAGGTAGGGTAGCACTAAACATACCGTGTATCACTGAGGTAGGGTAGCATTAAACATACCGTGTCTCACTGTGGTAGGGTAGCACTAAACATACCGTGTCTCACTGTGGTAGGGTAGCACTAAACATACCATATATCACTGAGGTAGGGTAGCACTAAACATACCGTGTATCACTGAGGTAGGGTAGCACTAAACATACCGTGTATCACTGAGGTAGGGTAGCACTAAACATACCGTGTATCACTGAGGTAGGGTAGCACTAAACATACCATATATCACTGAGGTAGGGTAGCACTAAACATACCGTGTATCACTGAGGTAGGGTAGCACTAAACATACCATGTATCACTGAGGTAGGGTAGCACTAAACATACCGTGTATCACTGAGGTAGGGTAGCACTAAACATACCGTGTATGACTGAGGTAGGGTAGCACTAAACATACCATGTATCACTGAGGTAGGGTAGCACTAAACATACCGTGTATCACTGAGGTAGGGTAGCACTAAACATACCGTGTATCACTGAGGTAGGGTAGCACTAAACATACCATATATCACTGAGGTAGGGTAGCACTAAACATACCGTGTATCACTGAGGTAGGGTAGCACTAAACATACCATGTATCACTGAGGTAGGGTAGCACTAAACATACCGTGTATCACTGAGGTAGGGTAGCACTAAACATACCGTGTATCACTGAGGTAGGGTAGCACTAAACATACCGTGTATCACTGAGGTAGGGTAGCATTAAACATTTAACACAGTGGCGAACAATCTTTGTCTATGGATTAGTTAGTAAAGATCATCAGATATTTAGAAATACAATACATCTAGATTGAGTACATTATTTTTTGTTCATCCAAAAACAAGTTAACATAAATACATCATTATTATAATATTTATACATTACAATTGTACCTTTTGTTCACCACGAGGCTTTAAAAAATAGGTAGACAAAAACACATAATATATTTTCCTACTAAAAAATTATATTAGGTATCAGTAATAAGCCATTTTGTGATTTTAAAATTGTTCCACCAGATGGAAATATAATTATCGGGATTTCCCAGCTCTGACGTCATTAAACACCAAACAATAAGCTTGCGCGACAACACAAAAGCCAGGTTTTATTGTTCAACCTACCACAGTCGTAATTAACATTTACACCCAATTGTTGTTTTGATTTTTTTCAATTTAAAACCGTATCGTCCAGTAGAAGGGATTGTAACATTAAATCTCTACCAGATTGATTTACAGTATGTATTGACAATAGATTAAAAATTGGCAATATACAATTTTAAAAATATACAATTTTAGAGGCACTATTAAATAATTATTGATAAATACAGTAGTAATAAATTAAAAATATTATAGTATTATCTACATACTCATGATTGCATATAATATTATGTGGATGTGATTCGATGTAATGAGTTGTTATAATGATAACACAAACAGTATTTACTGGATTTAAAAGATAACATGATCCATAAAATATGTAAATGTATCGATATAGCTGGGAAGTAGAATATGTGTTTTGTTGACAGATAAGGTCGTAAAGTTAACTATCAACCTGTTAAAAAAAAATGTGTTATTAAAAATGTATGTATTAACGGAAATGTTTGTCATATGCACTTGGAGAGCATTAACATATTGAAAGAAAGTGCTTCTAAAAACCAGACTTTCAACTCTAACAGGTACCTTTTTATGAAAGGAAGCCCTGAGAAAGATAAAACAGATCATTTCATTCATAAGACAGAATAAAGTAAACAAAACCACTGATATTTTCCTTTCACCAAAAGAGAAAATGTATCTGATAATTTTTATCTTGATTTGGTATTTGGATAAGCGTCCAGTATCTGCCTTGTCACAACTTATCGAAGCAACAAGTCCATTAGAGTTTGAGTTTCGAGCTCAATATCTGAAAATATATTTAACGTGGTGTATTTTTCAAGATTTTCCCTTCAACTCCACACATATTTAAACAACATATCAGACATATTTGAAAAGTAGTCCAGGCAATAGTTTAAAAGAAAATTTTGTGGGTCTGTTTGTGGGTGTATGGGTGAGTGGTTCTCTACCACTACACAATATATCCCTTCAATTGTTAAAATTCTTTATTGTGTGATCATAATTAATTAAAGTTAATAATGAAAGGTAAATTTTTTTTAATTTACAAACTTCGTCTTTTGACAAATGAAACGAAAGAAAATCAAATGAAAATGGCTTTCTTTTATAACTGCCATCAGCATAAACACAAGAAAAATTTGAGTATTTAATTTCGTATTAACTAATTGTTTAAGTGTCTAACATTTATCTCCGAGAATGTTTTAAGGAATGTAGAGAAAATATTTAATACATAACACTGAGGTAGGGTAGCACTAAACATACCGTGTATCACTGAGGTAGGGTAGCACTAAACATACCGTGTATCACTGAGGTAGGGCAGCACTAAACATACCGTGTATCACTGAGGTAGGGCAGCACTAAACATACCGTGTATCACTGAGGTAGGGCAGCACTAAACATACCGTGTATCACTGAGGTAGGGCAGCACTAAAAATACCGTGTATAACTGAGGTAGGGCAGCACTAAACATACCGTGTATCACTGAGGTAGGGCAGCACTAAACATACCGTGTATCACTGAGGTAGGGTAGCACTAAACATACCGTGTATCACTGAGGTAGGGTAGAACTAAACATACCGTGTATCACTGAGGTAGGGTAGCACTAAACATACCGTGTATCACTGAGGTAGGGTAGCACTAAACATACCGTGTATCACTGAGGTAGGGCAGCACTAAACATACCGTGTATCACTGAGGTAGGGCAGCATTAAACATACCGTGTATCACTGAGGTAGGGTAGCATTAAACATACCGTGTATCACTGAGGTAGGGTAGCATTAAACATACCGTGTATCACTGAGGTAGGGCAGCATTAAACATACCGTGTATCACTGAGGTAGGGTAGCACTAAACATACCGTGTATTACTGAGGTAGGGCAGCATTAAACATACCGTGTATCACTGAAGTAGGGTAGCATTAAACATACCGTGTATCACTGAGGTAGGGTAGCATTAAACATACCGTGTATCACTGAGGTAGGGTAGCATTAAACATACCGTGTATCACTGAGGTAGGGTAGCATTAAACATACCGTGTATCACTGAGGTAGGGTAGCATTAAACATACCGTGTATCACTGAGGTAGGGTAGCATTAAACATACCGTGTATCACTGAGGTAGGGCAGCATTAAACATACCGTGTATCACTGAGGTAGGGTAGCACTAAACATACCGTGTATCACTGAGGTAGGGTAGCACTAAACATACCGTGTATCACTGAGGTAGGGTAGCACTAAACATACCGTGTATCACTGAGGTAGGGTAGCACTAAACATACCGTGTATCACTGAGGTAGGGTAGCACTAAACATACCGTGTATCACTGAGGTAGGGTAGCACTAAACATACCGTGTATCACTGAGGTAGGGTAGCACTAAACATACCGTGTATCACTGAGGTAGGGTAGCACTAAACATACCGTGTATCACTGAGGTAGGGTAGCACTAAACATACCGTGTATCACTGAGGTAGGTTAGCACTAAACATACCGTGTATCACTGAGGTAGGGTAGCACTAAACATACCGTGTATCACTGAGGTAGGGTAGCAATAAACATACCGTGTATCACTGAGGTAGGGTAGCATTAAACATACCGTGTATCAATGAGGTAGGGCAGCATTAAACATACCGTGTATCACTGAGGTAGGGTAGCATTAAACATACCGTGTATCACTGAGGTAGGGTAGCATTAAACATTTAACACAGTGGCGAACAATCTTTGTCTATGGATTAGTTAGTAAGGATCATCAGATATTTAGAAATACAATACATCTAGATTGATTACATTATTTGTTGTTCAATCAAAAACAAGTACACATAAATACATCATTATTATAATATTTGTACATTACAATTGTACCTTTTGATTACCACGAGGCAATAAAAAATAGGTAGACAAAAACACATAATATATTTTCCTACTAAAAAATTATATTAGGTATCTGTAATAAGCCATTTTGTGATTTTAAAATTGTTCCACCAGATGGAAATATAATTATCGGAATTTCCCAGCTCTGACGTCATTAAACACCAAACAATAAGCTTGCGCGACAACACAAAAGCCATGTTTTATTGTTCAACCTACCACAGCCGTAATTAACATTTACACCCAATTGTTGTTTTGATTTTTTCAATTTAAAATCGTATCGTCCAGTAGAAGGGGTTGTAACATTACATCTCTACCAGATTAATTTACAGAATGTATTGACATTCGATTAAAAATAGGCAATATACTATTTTAAAAATATACAATTTTAGAGGCACTATTAAATAATTATTGATAAATACAGTAGTAATAAATTAATAATATTATAGTATTATCTACATACTCATGATTGCATATAATATTATGTGGATGTGATTCGATGTAATGAGTTGTTATAATGATAACACAAACAGTATTTACTGGATTTAAAAGATAACATGATCCATAAAATATGTAAATGTATCGATATAGCTGGGAAGTAGAATATGTGTTTTGTTGACAGATAAGATCGTAAAGTTAACTACCAACCTATTAAAATAAAAAATGTGTTATTAAAATTTATTTATTAACGGAAATATTTGTCCTATGCACTTGGAAAGCATTAACATATTGAAAGAAAGTGCTTCTAAAAACCAGACTTTCAACTCTAACAGGTACCTTTTTATGAAAGGAAGCCCTGAGAAAGATAAAACAGATCATTTCATTCATAAGACAGAATAAAGTAAACAAAACCACTGATATTTTCCTTTCACCAAAGGAGAAAATGTATCTGATAATTTTTATCTTGATTTGGTATTTGGATAAGCGTCCAGTATCTGCCTTGTCACAACTTATCGAAGCAACAAGTCCATTAGAGTTTGAGTTTCGAGCTCAATATCTGAAAATATATTTAACGTGGTGTATTTTTCAAGATTTTCCCTTCAACTCCACACATATTTAAACAACATATCAGACATATTTGAAAAGTAGTCCAGGCAATAGTTTAAAAGAAAATTTTGTGGGTCTGTTTGTGGGTGTATGGGTGAGTGGTTGTCTACCACTACACAATATATCCCTTCAATTGTTAAAATTCTTTATTGTGTGATCATAATTAATTAAAGCTAATAATGAAAGGTAAATTTTTTTTAATTTACAAACTTCGTCTTTTGACAAATGAAACGAAAGAAAATCAAATGAAAATGGCTTTCTTTTATAACTGCCATCAGCATAAACACAAGAAAAATTAGAGTATTGTGACATCTAGAGTGGCCTCTGCCTGGGAACCGGTGATGCGGAAGTAATGGATGGGTCGCTGACCATCTGCCCTGCTTTTTTACAACCTTTGGGGCACAATTGGCTTACGCATGAACGCCTTTACCTCATCAATGGACTTCTAGATTCTTGTCGATTGACGAGCCAGCTCTATCACGGAACTTCGGGGGCAGGGGAATTCAAGAAGCTTCTAGATGGAGACCTGCAGGTGATATATACGGCCCGGATACCAGCGCAGTCAGTCAGTCAGTCAGTTAGTCAGTCAGTGAGTCTAGAGCCTACAGCCCGGGTGTTTGCAGCGACAGTGAGCGAGTTCTACAGTGCGAGTGAAGTTTCCGAGTATAGTGAAGTGGTCTACGAAGAAGTTACCGGTGAGTGGTTCGTTGTGGGGATCAACGAAGGAGCAGTGCGGTACTTGTGGACGACTTCTGAAGGGACACTGAAGAAACTGTGAGTGAACTGTTAGCTTTGGACTGTAGGTAGTAGGGAATCTAGTAAAGTCATTTAGTAGTTAGTAATTGTAAATAATAGTAGGGAATCTAGTAGAGTCACTTTATAGTTAGTAATTGTAAATAATAGTAGAGAATCTAGGAAAGCCACTTTATAGAGCTAGGAATTGTAATTAAAAGAAGGGAATTTAGTAAAGTCACTTTGCAATTAGTAGTTGTAATTATTGATGCCATCGAAGATTGTAATTATAGATTAGTTTAATTGTAACAGTAGGCCTAATAGTAAATTGTACTTTTCACAATAGTTAAAGTTAAGGAAATAATCAATTTAATTATAATAAGTTAATTTTATATATTCAATAAATTTAGTAATTGTTTAGTATATCGTGTTGCTTATTTGTAAAACCCTCATAGCGATTAATTATTTATAAATTAGGACGTAAAAACGTCACACTGGTGTCAGAAGTGGGATAGATTTGTTGAGCAACACGTTTAATATTTTTATTTATTGATAGTTATTGTTAAGCTGTTTAGTGAATTCATTTACTGTAATTCTATATTGTTCAGACATAGTTTTGCAAAAGAACGATGGCATCTAGTGGAGTTAAGTTAGTAGACTTAAAAGTGGCTGATTTAAAGCGGGAGTTAGAAGAAAGGGACATAGATCATACTGGAACAAAATCAGTTTTAGTAAGTAGATTTAAGCAGGCAATGCTAGAAGCAGGGGATGATCCAGAAACATTCCTTTTTGAAACTGAAGCTAGTTCACTTAAGTCTATGATTAAAAGAAATGCAGAGGAATTACAAAGTGACTTAAAAGGAAATATCGAGAAATTACAAAGCGACTTAAAAGGAAATGTCGAGAAATTACAAAATGACTTAAAAGGAAATGTCGAGAAATTACAAAATGACTTAAAAGGAAATGCAGAGAAATTGCATAGTGACTTAAAAGAAGTGAAAGATGACTTAACCGAAAAACTAAATAGTAATTGTAAAACCTTGAAGGAAGAGTTAGCTACAGAATTTAATTATAAAATTTGCAAAGTTGAAGATGAATTTAAAAAACAATTAGATGACTGTTCGAAGCAATTAGGTGATAGGATAAGGTTTTTAGAAGAAATGGTTCAGGGGAGGAAGGAGTCAATAACCTGCAACGAACCACCTGGGATCTCAGGAAGTGGACAGCAACCGCCCAGCCTGGAACCTCGGTCCAGTGTGAGTCCACTCGTAAATAACGCAAGTTTGCCAACCTTTGACGGAAAGATGTCCTGGGAAGATTTTATTACTTTGTTTGAGACTGCCGCTGCTGTCTACAATTGGCCATCATCAGCGAAGGCGTCCATGTTGTGCCTTTCACTTTGTGGAGAAGCTCTGAGCGTACTGCAAACCGTTCCACCTGCTGAGCGACAGAATTACGAAGATTTGATTAGACGGTTGGAAATGCGGTTTGGACATAAACACATGGAACTGGTCTACAGATCTCAGCTCAGGAGTCGTCACCAGAAGTCCAATGAGAGTCTTCAAGAATTTGAAGCTGACATCGCACGATTAGTGAGGGGCGCTTATCCCACAGTGGACGAAGCTGTCTACGACAGCCTATCCATTGAGAGGTTCCTCGATGGGCTGCGGGATGCTGAGACGCAGCAGGCTGTAAAGTTGGCCCGGCCTAACACTTTAAACGAGGCCCTGACGCAAGCCTTAGAGTTTGAGGCCGTAAAGCAATCCGTCCGGGGCCAGGCACGTCTGCGAGGAGTCTGCTCAGAGGAAGAAGAACCTATGAAGATAGAAGACATCGTAAGAAAAGTGCTTGATACCCTGAGGGACCGGAAGAAGGAGATTCACTGTTGGGGGTGTGGAGAGTTAGGCCATTACCGAAGTAAATGCCCGAGTAAAGCCTCTCGGGGGCAGAGGCAGGGAAAACTAAACAGTGTTGATGGGAAGGGGCAACTGTCAACCCAGCAATTTGAGGCCCCAGCTAAGAGCATCATCGTAGCATCTTTGTCAGGTCAGACCAACAGCCTTTACATAGACGGATTGGTAAACGGGGAGCCCAGAAGCCTTTTGCTGGACACTGGTGCAACGATGACGATATTGAATGAAGATATTTGTCCTTCCTTTATGAAAATAACTCCGACGACCTGGACAGTGAAGACTGCGACTGGGGACTTTGCCAGCGTCCGCGAGGAGACAGTTGCCACCTTCTGCATCGGGGGTGCATGTCTCGAGCATCGCGCTCTTGTAGCTGACATTGAGGAGGACGTCATACTCGGCATGGACATGATGACGAAACTTGGCTTACAGTTAGACCTCAGGAAAGGAGTGACGACCATTGGGGGAGAGGAAGTTGCTATTCAGCATAGGAAGAGTTTATCTTCTTGGGTGCGCTTGTTGAAGGACGCCACTCTGCCACCTCGAACTCAGAAGATCGTCAGAGCAGAAATGGACAAGACTATTCCGGAAGGCCAGAACTTAATGCTGGAACCAGTTATAAACGACGAGGAACTTGGACGTGGGGTACTTGTAGCGAAAACACTGTTCAAATCTTCTAAGGAAGTTCCAGTCCGTATAATGAATTTGAATGACCATCCTGTTGCATTGAAACAAGGTAGGCTCCTAGGTAATTGTTCTTCGGTTTCTTCTGTTTCACGAGCTGATAGGAATACCTCTTCAGACCATAAAAACCTTCCTGAAGACATAGCGGAGTTTGTAAGAGATGCATGCAGGGGAATGACATTGGATCAAACGAAGCAAGTCGCTAGGCTAATAACAGAGTATCAAGATGTGTTTGAAACTTCTACGGGGCCAAAAGGTAGGACAACTGTGGTTCAACATAAAATTGATGTTGGAGACGCTAGACCAATCCGTCAAATACCTAGGAGACTACCCTGGGCGAAGAGAGAAGAGGCAGAGCGAAAAATAAAAGAAATGGAGCAAGATGGAGTGATTGAGCCCTCCAGCAGCCCATGGACATCGCCGGTAGTACTAGTAAAGAAGAAGGATGGGACTTCCAGGTTCTGCGTGGATTACCGACTACTGAACAATGCTACGAAGAAAGACAGTTATCCCTTGCCCCGGATTGACGACACTCTGGATGCTCTCGGAGGCTGTAAGTTCTTCTCGACCCTGGACTTGAAGAGCGGGTACTGGCAGGTGGAGATAGCTCCGGAGGACAAAGAGAAAACAGCGTTTTCCATAGGGAATGGAAACGGACTTTGGCAGTTCACGGTGATGCCCTTTGGACTCTGCAATGCTCCAGCTACCTTCGAGAGACTCATGGAAAATGTGCTACGGGGACTTACTTGGGAAACTTGTCTAGTGTATCTGGACGACATCATAGTCCTAGGGAAGACGTTTAACGACCATCTTCAGAATCTGGAGAAAGTTTTTAAGAGGCTTCGTTCTTCCAACCTGAAGTTAAACCTAAAAAAATGTAATCTTTTCAAGAATAAGGTTAACTATCTTGGACACGTAGTGTCATACGAAGGAGTGACTGTGGACCCGGAGAAGATTAGCACCGTGAAGGAGTGGCCTGTCCCACGTAACAAACATGAGGTGAGGAGTTTTCTTGGACTGTGCACCTACTACCGCCGCTTCGTGAAGGGCTATGCTGATATTGCTAAGCCACTGACCAAGCTGACCGAAGAACAGCGTAAGTTTGAGTGGACTTCGGAGGCTAGTGAGGCTTTTGAGACACTTAAAACTTCTCTTTGCAGCGCTCCAATCTTAGGGTTCCCACGGTTTGGAGAGAAGTTCATTGTGGACACGGACGCCAGCGATGTGGGTATAGGGGCAGTTCTCTCCCAAGTTCATGACGACCATGAAGCTGTAATAGCTTACTTCAGCAGAACGCTATCCAAAGCAGAGAGGAATTATTGCATCACCAGAAGAGAGCTACTTGCAGTCGTGAAGTCATTAGAGCACTTTCACAAGTACCTCTATGGACAGCCTTTCCATTTAAGGACCGACCATTCTGCCCTGACTTGGCTAATGAACTTCAAGAACCTGGAGGGACAGACAGCTCGATGGGTGCAGCGTCTTCAAGAATACAACTTCACCTCTGAACACCGACGAGGGAGAAACCATTCCAATGCCGACGCCCTGTCTCGCCGACCTTGCCCAGAGGGTTGTAAGCACTGCTCCAAGGTAGAAGAAAGGAATCCGTCCGTGGAAGTGCGTTGTGTCTCTTTGGAGCCAGCTAGTGGATGGGAGCCGAAGGAACTCCGGAAAGAACAACTTGAGGATAGTGAGGTTGGACCACTGCTGCGGGAGAAGGAATCGGGGGCTCGTCCTAGCTGGGAGGACATTGCAGCTAGGAACCATGTGTATAAGAGCTACTGGGCACAGTGGGACTCAATGAAGGTTAAGAACGGAGTGCTTATAAGAATCTGGGAGGCCCCTAATGGTAGGAAGCAGATTGAACAGATTGTGCTCCCCAGAAATAAAAGAAAGGAAGTGTTGGAGGAGATCCACAATGGAGCATCTGGCGGGCACTTAGGTGTCAACAGAACGGTAGACAAGCTACGTCAGCGGTTCTACTGGTTGAACTTGAGGGCTGATGTAGAGAAGTGGTGCCGCCAATGTGATGTCTGTACTGGAAGCCGAGGGCCACAAACAAGAAGTCGAGGCAGAATGCAACAGTACAACGTTGGGGCACCCTTCGAGAGGATCGCCATCGACATCGCCGGTCCATTTCCCATGTCAGATGCAGGAAATAAATATCTCCTGGTGGCCATGGACTACTTTACGAAATGGCCAGAAGTATACGCCATACCAAATCAAGAAGCCGCAACAGTGGCTGGGTGCTTGGTAAATGAATTCATCTGTCGGTATGGAGTGCCACGTGAGCTGCACAGCGACCAAGGGACGAACTTCGGATCCTTGTTGATGAAGGAGGTGCTTCAGCGTCTCGGAGTGCACAAGACACGGACAACTGTGCTTCATCCGCAATCTGATGGGATGGTCGAGAGATACATAAAGACACTCGTTGGACACCTCAGGAAAGTTGTGTCCACCAATCAGCGGGATTGGGATCGGAAGGTGCCCATTTTCCTCCTGGCGTACAGATCTTCGGTCCACGATACTACGGGTTTCACCCCAGCGAGGATGATCTTCGGAAGGGAGCTACGGCTGCCCAGTGACCTCATGTTCGGCCTGCCACCTGACGCAAAGCAGCCCGCGACGGACTACGCCTGCGAGCTCGTCGACCACCTACTGAGACCCATACCCCCCCCCCCCAAAGCTGGAAAGCGTGCCAACCGGGGGATGGCTCAAAACAAGTCAAGCGAAGGGATCACGGGTGGCAGTTGGAGGGTCCAAAATAAAACTCGGCAGCTGAGCAAAACTACTTTATTACCAAGAAAGCCAAAAGTAATTAATCAAAAACGGCAGAAGGCCACAATATAAAAAATAGGCAGAAGGCCAGCATATAAATTTGCACTTAAATAAATAACAATAAACACTAAAAATTAACAAGATACTACACATTAATAACAAACGCTATAAATACCACAAACTCTACAAATACCAAAATTGCCAATAAACAACTACATGGCCTATCTGCAGTTTAGCCTGAGACACCCCAAAACGTAAGCCAAATTAATTAACAATAAAAGTGAAAAAAATGTATAAAATTTTTGATAACCCCAAAATAACACCGGCAATTCAGCCCACATCCCTTGATTCCACCGGGCCAGGGAGTAAGCCGGAATCCCTGGGCAGCTCCGAATTAGAGGTTAAGCAAAAGCACAATAATCCCCTTTTGGTGAGTTGAAAAATTAAACAATTAAAAAGAAAATCTAACACGGTACCGTTCGAGTAAAAATGCACTTCAAGACATCTATAATACAATTAACAACAACAAAAAATAAATAACGATCACTAGGCCTAAACATAACAATAAATAATAACAGGATTTAACAATGGGGACCTAACAAAAATAAAAATCTAAACAAATGTAACAAGAAAATAAACTAATTAAACTAAATAATAATAAATATTAACATTAAAAGTTCTTGGTATATTTCAACAGTTTTTATTCCTTTAATAATAAAAAAAAAACATATAAGTCCCCCATGGCTGTTTCATAAATCCACTGTAAAGTTTAAGTTTTAGGCCTAGGCCACATAAGAAGTTCTACAAACTCTTTTCCTTTTAATTGCACTTGTTTTTTTCTTTTTTTTTTCTTTTAAACGATGCACCATCAAAAACCCCCAGCTCAGCCGCCGGGAAAACCAGATGGAATAGACTGACCTGAGGACAGGAGACTTATACCCCAAAGATGTAGAGCGGGTAGCGGGCGCCTCCAGGCTCCAACATGGTCCTCAGGCCAGGCTAGCAGTGCAGAATGGTCGGCAATCCCCGGACGGCAGGCCGAGGGCAGAAACGTCCTACTCAAGGACCCTGGACTGCAAGGCAACCACAGCACATTAAAACCAGTCCAGCCACAACAACAAAAATATTACACATAACCACTAAATCATGACATGGCAAAACAAAACAGGAACAGACAACATTGTACATGATTGGAGCACCCTAGCAAATAAAAGATAAATTTTTAGGCTATGACTAATTATGTTGGAAACTAGATTTAAGACAAATTACAAATTAACAAATTATAAAAGAATTAATTACGTATATGGAACTAAAAATGACAAACTGAAAACTAGGCTATGGAAACATGAGCAATATGTTATAACATGAAAATCAAAGGGTACAGCTAGGCTAGGTTATTGGCAAAGAACAAAAAATATGGTAAATCGGTAACTACAACTGTAAAAAGGCTCAACAAAACATTATACAGAACTACTATTGACAACAAAGGCAGATATAAAAAGCATTAACGGTAAAAAAATAACATGGAGCAACTGGCTCAAACCTAGGTTAACAAACTAGACAAAGAAAATACAAATTTAACAAAACCCTGAAAACACAAGCAAGAACGATTAAATATTATTGAAACAAAAATATTTTCACCAAAAGGGTGATTAGATATTAAAACTTACAAAATGAACACTTACGTTTTAGTGTGTCTATCTGAACAGACAGGCCAACTTGACCGAAGCTGCTGGAACACGGAACGAAACGGAACTGGGCCAACGGCCACCAAACTACGCGAAACGCAGGGCAAAAGCGAATCTCAGGCAGCCCGGCAGACTACGACGGAAAAAACGAAACTGTACCGGTCCAAGACCCGGTACACTACACGACACTCACGAGTTCGCTCGTCAGCACCTAAAATTAGCCAGTGACAAAATGAAAGCTCGCTACGACCGGCAAGCCAATTCAACTGGATTCCAGGTGAACGACCTGGTGTGGCTCTACAGTCCCCTCCGGAAAAAGGGGAGATGCCCGAAATTTCAACAGGATTGGCAAGGACCTTTTGGGGAG
>JAQJVL010006340.1:0-29654 GCA_035578905.1 Stictocephala bisonia
ATTTCGCCTATACCTAATTACTAATATTATGAAAGCTCTATAACCTCCTGGATAGTATAAACATCTGAATTTAAATTATCAGGGTACTCTAATCCCTAGGTGACAAAGCTTATAGTCTTAAATGATAAGTTTTCTGTTTTATTTATCAACGGATATTTTAAATTCAAATATCGTTGAATTTGGCATAATGTAGTGTACAAAATTTGTATTTTGTCGTTTTTGGGTAAAATTTGTTGGTTTTTTTTATATTTGACTTAGAAATGTTTAGACAGCCACCATTTTTAAACCAATAATTTTAGACTTTACATTAAATATTTATTTTAAAGAATAACTATCATACCAAAATTCAGTATTGTATGTCAAACAGTTTTTGAGATATTCAAATTTTTATTTAAAAAAAAAAACACATACAGACGCACAGATCGAGATAGGGCATATGTTATATGGCTTTATTTGCTTGTATTGACCTGACAAACAATCTTCAGTCGAAGCTGGACACCCTGTATATATTGCTATAAATAGCTAATACAAAATCATAAAGCAAATTCTCTGAAAAGTACATAAAAAAACCTACACAGTAAGGGGTACCGACATAAAATGAAATAAATGTGTCGAATAGTTAACTTACCAGAGCCAAAGTCCAGAAGAGCCTTTATATCATTAGAGACATGTTTTGTGCTTCTGTTGTGGACAGTTTTGTTTGTTAGATTATTTTGTGGGAATCCCAATGGAGGTAGAGATCCAAGAGACGACAATGAATTTCCACTTGGTTTTAAGCTGTAATATAACAACTATATATATATATATATATATATATATATATATATATATATATATATATATATAAAATACTATAAACTAAAGCTTCCGGTAACGACTGTGTCAAAGTGTTATCTATAATATTTACATCACCAAACGTTTCGCTCATGCTGTGATGTAGATATTGTAGATCACACTTTGACGCCATCGTTACCGGAAGCATTCGTTTTTAGTAATGACACCAGCTGCTTAAACCTACAAAATAAAATATATATATATATATATATTTTAGGTATATTTACAGTACCATTGTTGGACTTTATTATTATTTTTAAAAGTAACTGTTTGAACAAACAAGAAAAAATAATTTTGGAAATGTACGCTGCTGATATCAGCAGAAAACTTTTAAAACATTTAAGTTGGTTTTACTTAATAAACTACTCTATTTATACATAAAAGTGCACATTTGATTCTTTATGTATAAATAGTGGACTTGTCTCCTTAGGTAAGTTTGCTGATGTTCTATCTATCCTAATGAATATACTAATTCTATTTATACATTGAAATTGGTAAAATTACATGAAACAAATATATAGAGGGTACACACTACAATAACAATATTCAAAGAATATCATTCAAGAATCAAGAGATTCACTGTTTTTGTACTCTTTCTTACAAGGAATAGACATAGTTAATCATAATTATCGATATATATATATGTAATATTACATTTATCACATTATTACTGATAACAAATCTTACTAACAAATAAATCTAAAAATCAATACTAATGTCAGCTTCTAAAAGCTCTTATGTCATAAAAAGGATTAAAAATTAACTATTTATCAAGCTGTATTTTCAATCTATTACAAAGTTACAAATCTGACATTTAATGGTAATGTATTAAAAAAAATATGCAAATCATTTTAGGTCTATTAATACTTTTACTTAATCTATGCAAAGCAATATCAAGTTTCAATTTACCCCTAACATCATGACAATGAATATCAGTTCTAAAATTTAATTCATATAAATTAGATTTAGTGTACAATAGGACATGATAATGTACAAGGAAAGTATTGTCATCATTTTAAATGTAATAAAAAGAGGACGGCAATGCTCCAAAAGAGTAGCTCCGCAAATTGTACGGACTCCTTTTTTGTTGTTGCGCAAGATCAGAATTTTATGTACAAAAGGTGAGTGGCGCAACAACATAAGACCATATTGCAATATGGGATTGGAAAAGTACAAAGTATATCACCCATAAATACTCATTATTTAAAATGTCCTTCAATTTTCCCTTGACATTTTTTTACATGTGTAATCTGTGTTCTTGCCACATTTATTTTGAATCAATTTTGAAACCAAATAATTTAACTGATTTTGTATTTGTTTCTTGAGACAAATCCACCAAAATATTTTGAGTTTTTTCTTCATTGCATAGGAGTTTGTGGACTGAAAACCAGTTTAATGCTGACTTAGTTGCTTGATTTGTAACTTAGTTAAGGATGATATCTTTGATTGATAAAATGATATCTTTATGCACTGACATTATAGATACAGGGTTCGGCAAGAGTCTGAAGACGGTTTAGTAATTTTAGTATTAATTGGAATAAAGGATTAAAACTAAACTAATTAAATTGGAAACTACAAACAAATTTTTTAACTTTCTTACTGACTCTCTACCTCCAATGGGAAACAGCCCACAAGGAGTCAGTAGATAATTATAAATGTAAGCGTAGGTTGATGTGCATATCATAATATGTATTACTGAAAAGCATACAGACATGCTGAAATTATGCTCTGTTTTCATTCTCTATTGAGTGATAATAGGCCATTCCCGTAGTATAGAATTAAATTGTATTTAATTTAGGTTCAAAAGAAAATTAATATACAGCCAAAGAATTTAATACATGCAGATGGGTCTATGAAACTAAAACAACTAGCGTTTGGAAGGAGACAAGATGAAGTCCCACCTCTGCCTGACGTATCAATGGAAATCCAAAGTGAATTTCTGGGATTGACTATTGATAATCGTTCATCCTGGAACAGTCACATTGATATTCTCTCCAAAAAGCTAAATTCATGGCTATATGTTCTAAAAAGAATAAAGCTTACCAGTGATGCTGTGACTACGAAAATTGCCCAATATACGTTATTCGAGTTGCACCTAAGATACGGCTTAGCAGTGTGGGAGGCACGACAACAGGAAACCTGAACAGAATTCTGCTACTTCAGAAAAAGGCTGTCAGGATAATGTCTGACCTAGGTCCAAGAGAAAGCTGTAGAGATGCCTTCCGTCTTCAGGGTATTATAATGATTATTGGCCTTTACATCAGAGAAGTTATAACCCATATCTCCAGAGAACAACTACAAGCAAGGCCAAGACATTCACAGTTACAACACCCGTCATGCCTCAAACTTCCACCTACCACTCCACCACACAGCATTATTTGAGAGAAAACCATCATACACCGGCAGAAAACTCTACAACCTACTTCCTGAGGATATAAAACCACTACAAGGAAAGAGACTACAACCAACCCTCACCAAGTGGCTCACCAGCCGGGCACTCTACTCCCTGGATGAGTTCCTGAACTGGAAGAAAAACAACCCAATAAAGAATTTATAATGTAAATTATGACGCCATTACATTTCTCAATGATCTGTAAAAAGAGTTTGTCTATTGTCTAAACAATAAGTAACATTAATAGTACAATCCTTAATCAAGAGAAAAATAATTAGTTTTCTATTACTCATTATTAGCGATAGAGGATAGGTAAAATATTGATGGAAATCATTAATTTTGAGTGATAATTACACGATTTAGGGCAATTAAAATCTATTCACTTACTTGAGATGGTTGAAGTCCAGTTTCAGATTTTCAGATTTCTTTGTATGATTTTGAAAGGAAGGGGGGGAATTTGGAGATGATAATTTAGTTTCTGTAGTTGATATATCTTTGATATTTTTTTCAGAAGATTTTGTATTATTATTTACATGACTAGTTTGAACTTCTGGTTTAGAAAAACTATGATTGTTATTTTGATTCTCATCTTTAACTTTTTCTTTCCTTATTGATTCTTCGGTTTCCTAAACAAAACAACATATATTAATGCTTTGATATAATATTTATAAGTTGATGATATTTAATTGATTAGTAAATTAATTGTATTAGCTTACAAATGTAGTAATTAGTAAAAAGATTAGAGTCTCATAACAGTCATCGCCAAATAAAAAGGATATTGCCAACTTACAAGGAAGTCCCCTCCCCTAATAAACTCAATAAAATAATTAATATTGGAACTTAAACAGTAAATAATAAGAAGAATATGCCTCTACACCCATTTGAAACGAATGAATGAGAAAAGGTCTACAAATAAAATATTTACTGTTTTGATAACAACCCCAAAACCTAAGTGACATGGTTCAAAGAAGTAAAATCAGATTCAGCAGAGATGGATATTGGAGAAGACATTACATAGATCTGTTACGACATAAAATTCAATGTTTTCTAGATTTTGAAGTGAAGAAATGGAGGAGCAGCGTGGAGAGAAGATCGAAAGAAGCAGCATAGTGAGAGGCTGATGATATATTGGCAGAAGAAAAACACAATAGGATAAATTTACATTGAACAATAGTGGTTTAACACGGTTCTTAGAAACAATATACATATTGGAGCTACTGACATACTTTTTATTTACAATATGAATGAAAAATCACAGGTATTTTCTTGTAATTTTTATTCTAACATATTTTCGAAAATATATTATTGCAAGAACCATCTGATGAAAATCCAGTGATTGTGCAGGATAACTTTTTACCCTGCACATTTTGTTTGTATGTATTATAAAGACACTCATGTATCTGAGGAAGAACTATAATTTCATTAGAAATGTGTTATTGTGTCATTTATACGAGGGTTGTCTCAAAAGTAAGTTACACTATTTTATTAAAAGTATAAAAAACATCAGAAAATATTTTAAATGATATATTTTGAAAAGTACAAGTTAACCTTATTTTTCTACATAAATTCCATGATTTTCTAAACATTTTTGGTAACGTTGAGACCCATCCCCCCCCACCAAAGCTGGGAAGCGTGCCAACTGGGGGATGGCTCAAAACGAGTAAAGCGATGGGATCACGGGTGGCAGTTGGAGGGTCCAAAATAAAACTCGGCAGCTGAGCGAAACTAATTTATTACCAAAAAACCACTATTAACATAATCAAAAACGGCAGAAGGCCACGATATAAAATAGGCAGAAGGCCACAATATAAATTTTCACTTAAATAAATAATAACAAACACTAAAATTACCAAGATACTACACAATAATAACAAACGCTATAAATACCACAAACTCTACAAATACCCAAAATTTAACAATTAATCAACTGTATGGCCTATCTGCAGTTTAGGCCTGAGACACCCCAAAACGTAAGAAAATATTAAGCCCCCAAATAAAAGTGAAAATTTAGAAAACTTTTGGATCACAACATTTAAACCGGCAATTTAGCCCGAATCCCTTGATTCCACCGGGCCAGGGAGTAAGCCGGAATCCCTGGGCAGCTCCGAATTAAAAGTTAAGCAAAAGAACAATAATCCCCTTTTGGTGAAAGTTTAAAAATTAAATAATTTAAAAGAAAATATAACACGGTACCGTCGAGTAAAAATTCACTTCAAAACCCCCCCCTAATACACTTAACAAAAAATAAATAACAATAACTAGGCCTAAGCAATTAAATAAATAATAACAGGATTTAACAATGGGGACCTAACAAAAATAAAAATCTAAACAAATGTAACAAGAAAATAGACTAATTAAACTAAATAACAATAAATATTAACATTAAAAGTTCTTGGTATTTCACGTTTTCTTTTCCCTTTAATAAAAAAATAAATAAATAAGTCCCCAATGGCTGTGTTGCTTAAAATCACTGTCCAAGTTTAGAAGCTCAGGCCTAGGCCTCATAAAGTTCCACAGACATTTTTTTTTCTTCTTTTTTTTTTTATTTTCCATTTCCTTTTTCACTTTAAATTAAACCCCCAGCTCAGCCGCCGGGAAACAACAAGGAAAGCACTGACCTGAGGACGAAGACTCATACCCAAAGATGTAGCTGGGGCAGAAGGGTCACCAATGGCCTCTATACATGGTCCTCAGGCCAGGCTGGCAGCGCAGATGGTAGAAAATCCCCGGACGGCAGGCCGAGGGCTGAACGTCCCACTCAAGGACCCTGGACTGCAAGGTTAAACACAGCCATTAAAAATAGAACAGCCAAACCCTTTTACAAAAATAACACATAACAGCTAAATATAAGTGTGCATGATTTCGCCAAACTTAACATGAAGAGACCAACTTATACATGATTGGAGCAACAAGACAGTGAAAGATTAACTTTAGGCTATGGAATATTTAACAACTTACAACTTAACCAATTACAAGTTAACAAATTACCAAAGAATAAATTGCGTATATGGAACTAAAAAAAAATGACAAACTGAATACTAGGCTATGGATACATGAGCAATCTGTCATAACATGAAACTCAAACTAAAGATAGGCTAGGTTATTGTCCATGAACAAAAAGATGGTAAATCGGTAACTGCAACTTAAAAAGGCTCAACAAAACATTATACAGAACTACTATTAAATATGAAACCAGAGATAATAAAGCAATTAAAGTCAAAAAGGTAACAATGAGCACATGGCTCGAACCTAGGTTAAAACATCTAGACAAAGAATATAAATTTAACAAAACTCTGAAAACACAAGTAAGAACGATTAATATTATTTAAACAAAAGTATTTTCACCAAAAGGGTGATTAGATATTAAAACTTACAAAATGAACACTTACGTTTTAGTTTGTCTAGCCAAACATAACGAGATTCTGCAGGCAGCACAAGACAACTGACCAGACAGGCCAACCGGACAGAAGCTGCTGGAACACGGAACGAAACGGAACTGGGCCAACGGCTACCAAAGACGCGAAACGCAGGGCAAAAACGAATCTCAGGCAGCCTGGCAGACCACGACGAAAAAAAAACGAAACTGTACCGGTCCAAGACCCGGTACAACCTCCCTCTGCAAACCTCAACACACCCAGGCAGGGGAGCAAACTCGGTACCTCAGGGAACCAAGAGAAGACGAAGACCTCCGAAGAGTGGTGTTCCAAGGACGCCCAAGAGAAACTAAGAGGGGAAACCCCTCGAACAGGGAGCAAACTACCCTGACTGTCGGGCCCGACAAGAAAAAAGAGAGAGAGAAGACTCTCTCAGAACAGCCACCTAGGGCGCAGAGGTGATCAATCTCTTTGCCCCAAGAAACCCCCAGGAAACACCAACTCCTGGACCCAACCGATTCCCGGAAAGCCTTAAGCTGGGACACATGGGCTTTCCTAAACACCCTGCCTGACTGGGGATCAACCAGCAGAGCAGTCACCGGTGACAAAAACCTGTCGATGCGGTGGGGACCAGACCATCGATAGCACAACTTGGCAGCTCTTCGTTCCGCGGCCGAACTGACCGGGTGAGCCTGACAAAGAACCAGATCTCCAACCTGAAAAGGGTTAGGAGTGCGACCCTTATCATACCTCCTCCTCACTCTCTCTCTAGCACGTAGCAGGTTGCGCCGAGCAGCCCGCCACGTGGACACTACGTCAGTGGCACCTGGCGTAGGTAGAAGATCCTCTAACCTCCACAAGTTGGACAAAGGGTTGTTAGGAGGGTAGCCATGTAGAATTTCGAAGGGAGTGGCATTGTGACTCTCATGCTTGGAAGAATTAAAAGCAAGCTGGAGCCAAGAGAGACTCTCAATCCCAGGTGTTCTGCTTCTCAGCATGGAAAGTAATAAGGGCAGACCGAAGATTGCGGTTGAACCGCTCTGCAATTGAGAAGGCTGTGGGTAATAGGGAGAGAAAACAAAATCCCGAACCAAAACCAAAACAGAACCAAACAAAACCCTCATGGGAGGAAAACTGCTACCTTGCGCAAAAAGAGTAAAAAGGGGCAAAAAACCAAAGTGCTGGAAAGTGGGACTTGGGAAAGAAACCGGAGGGTGAGTTAGCCGTGGCACCCGAAGTGGGAAAAAAAAAACCCAAACCTTCGAGAAAGCATCCAAACAAACGGGTAAGGTAGGATTTTACCTGCTTGCTAGGGGAAAAAGGGCCCCAAACGTAGTCGATAAACCCCCTTTTCCCAAAAGGAGGGCTCGGAAAACCCCACCTCAGAAGATAAACACCCAACCTTGCTTTCCTGACAAAGGCTTGCTGAAAAGAACACAGGTGACAAGCCCGCACCCTCCCAAAGCAACACCCCCGGTCCATCCCTTCCAGAGGGAAGTACCTACGAATTTAGCGGGGTCTTTTTAAAGGGCCAAAGAGGGACCGCCCCCCAAGAGAAAAAGTGATAATCCCTAAAAAGACCATGGGTACAAAGATAAACTGGGCCCACACTACAGGGGTTTTTCACCCCCCGCGGGGAGGGGAAAACAGAGTCCCCCCCCCCCTTTGGGGACAGAAAAAGGGAGGGGGGGCACCTCCCTCTTGAAGCTCACCTAAGATACGGCCACCCCGGGGGATTTTTTTCTGCTGATGGGAAAAGAAAGGCTCAAAACCCAAAGGAAAAATCCAAAAGGGAAAAACCACCCACACTAAAGAAAACACCTCAGTCGGGGGAAATTCAGGGGGGTTTTCCGTGGTACATGGGGGAAAAGAGCATCCGCAAATTGACATTCGGGTCCCCCCAAAGGGTTAAAACTGGGGAACTTAAGGCAAAATTTTTGACCCCCAGCGACCAATTTTCCCCGACTGTGGGGAATGGGAAAGGGAACCAAAAGCCCAGTGCCTGTTTTGTCCCGCCCTCCACCCAAGAACTCAGCGGTTCCAAGAAACGCCAAAAACCCTTGTCCTTTCCCAAAGAAAAACAGCCAGACCTCTAACTCAAAAAGGGAAAAGTTTTCCTCCGGGTGAGAAAAATTTCCTCGAAAAAAAAGCGATGGGGCCCCCCGCCCCCCCATCAAACCCTGAAAAGAACCCGGGAAAACCAATGGCGAGGGGAGCATAAACCCCTGAAGAACAAATTCTCTGCTGAAATAAAGGCACCCCGCGGGACGGGGAAGGGTTGCATGAAAACCCCCCCTGAGAGAAATCAAAGGCAGTCTGCTAGTTTTGGCCCCACACAAAAGGGACACCTTTTCTTTCCAGCTCGTTAAACCCGGGGCAGCAACCAGGCCCCACGTTAGGGATGAAGCAAAAGGGAAAAAAATTTCACCTTCCCCACAAAACGGGAAAACCCCCTTTGGAAACCTCGGGGAGGAGGAAAAATCCCGAATCCCCGGGGTTTCCCTCGCGGGAAATCTATGCAGACCCCTCAGAAGAGATAAAAAGGACCCAAAAAAGAAATCTCGGGACGAGCAAAAGTGACTTTCCCTCTGGATTTGACGGTAAGGCCAGCGGTTTTTGAGGCGCTAAGAACTTCCTCCAATTTTGCAGGTTTTTCCCCGAAAGTCTAAAACCTTTAACAAAAAAATTTCGCCCAAAAGGAAATTTGAAACCCAAAAAAAAAAAAAAAAAATTTTTTGAACTTTCACTTTCATGGAAGAGGGAAAACGAAAGAAAAACAGTAAACCCGGGGGCACCCCCACAAGACCCTAGGAACCCTAGTGAACGTAGAGATTCCAGGGAACACAAAAGCTGGGCTTGGGCCGGGGAATTCCTTTCAATGAAATCTTTTGGTAGGCCTGTTTCAAATCAAACACACTAAAAAAACTTAGCCTTACCAAACCCAAAAATCAAACGCCCAAAGAAAATGCAAATCAGGCAGGGGGAACCGATTAAATTTAGCGACCTTAGCGTTGAGCCCCCCGATAACCCAAATAAAAACAAGCCTAACCTTCCCTTTTTAGGCTTGGGCACAAAAAAAAGCGGACTGGCAAAAAACCAAAACCCGAGACGGTTCAACCCAAACCCTTGCTCAGAAGATCCTAAAACAAAAGCCCCCCAAAACCCCCCATCTTTGGGGGAGCAATTTGTACATGATTTCTAACGGGCTGAGAATGGGTGGGGTTTGGATCCATACCCCAAAGGGAAAGTGCCCCCAAAAGCTCGGGGCTTTAAGCAAAATCGGGAAAAACCGCAAACACAGCCCCCTAATGGCCATCCGCCGCCCCCGGGGGGGAGATGACCCAACCCCGGCCCCCCACCTTGGGTTTTTGGGGCCCCCACAACCCACCTCTTTTGACTGAAAGGAGGGCAGTCAGAATCCCCCTACTAGAGGCACCAAAAACGCCCGTTTAAAAAACTTAAACAAAACGGGGCGCTTCCTGGATCAAGCACCATCCCATTTTTTAAAAAATAAGTCTGCCCCTGGGAACAAAAACCGCCGGGGTTCCTTGGCAACAAAAAAAAACCCCACCCCCCAGAAAAATCCTTAAATTTTTAAAATTTAAATTTACCCCCTTTTAAAAAGTATTGGAAAAAGAGGGGGTTTGGGAAAAGGGCCGTCCAGCAAGAAAATAGAAAAAGGGGTGGGTTTGTGCCTGACAACCCCTTAAAGGCGCCCAAGGGGACTCAAAAAGAGAAAGGGTTTGATGATACAGCATGCCAAACCCCAGAATCAAGAAGGCTCGACACACCGAAAACCACCAAAAGATACAAAAACCCCCCAGGACAAACCAAAAGGTGACCGCCCTAAAGTCCCAGGGAAGCCTCCCAAAAGGGCCCCCGAAAAATCCCCCACCCCTTTGCAAAAGGGGCACCCTGTAAAAAGGCAAAGGGGCCCCCGGAAAAGTCGAAAACCCAACCCCGGGAAAAGGCTACGGGGAAAGGCAACCCCCCCGCGGGCCCGGTTTCCCCCGCCCCACACCTCAGCACTTTGGACAGTCACGTCAAAATTTGACCGGGTTGGGCCCACCAAGAAAACCCCAACGGGAAAAGGCCCCCAAAACCACAACCCTCCACTGGCTACCACAAAAACAGAAAATAGCGGGGTCCGAGGGGTGGGGAAGCACGATGCCCTCTCAGAATCCCTCCCTTGTTTGGCCCCTAGAACTGCCCCTTTGCCGAAACAATGCACAGCTGATAAAAGCTCCCGAAAAGTCAAAAGGAACACCAGAAAAAAAACCAATCTAAAACCGGGTTTTTCCCGGGAAAATGCCTTCCAGGATGACCAAAACGGTGTCAGCTTCAAAAGGGGGAGGCCCAACGTTTTGCCCGAGCTTCCTTGACTGAAGATACAGGGGGCCAGCCAGAGACTCCCCCCCCAAAACCCTGCAAAACCGGGAAAAATCGTCCATACCACCCCCCCCTAGTCAAATTTGGGAAAAAAAACATGAAAGTAACTCCCCCTTGGAACGAATCCACCCGAGGCTTCCCCGGCCAAGCCCAAAAATCAGAAACCTCCCCAAGGGCCCTCTACAAAAAGGGGAAAAAACCAAACGAAGAAAAGTCCCCACCTCCCAAGCCGGGCATCCACTAAGTCTGAAAAAAGGCCCCCAAAAAATTTAAAGAAGCCCCCGGATCCATCCCATCAAAATCCCCAGGGAGATTCGGGAAATCATGGGCTGAGGGGGTTAAAGGCAGTTTTTGGGGGAGCTCATTTTTGCAGAAAGAGCAGGTAAAACCCCAAAGGGAAGTAGAAGGAACGGCAGCGGGACCGAACCCAAAAACACCCCCAACAAAACGCCTGCAGGCTCAGAAGGAACCTAAAAAGGCCCAGTGAAAAGCCGTTGTCTCAGCCTGGGGCCCTCAAAACACTTTTGGGCGCAAGTGTGAAATTAGGCCCCCTAAACCCAACCCGAAAGGAGCCCGGGGAAACAGGAAAGTGCCTAAAAAAAATCTCCCCCAAAGCCTAGACACCCCTCTCCAAATCCACCCCAAAAATCCAGGGGTTCCAACCCCGGTCCCCGGGTTTAAACCCAAACCTTTAAAAAGGGGCAAGCAGATCCCCAAACGTGCAAGGCGGCAGGCCCGGGCCCAAAGGCCCCAAACGGGAGGTTCAAACTGCAAATCCCCCTAACACCCCCCCTTCCCCCAATTTTTCCCAAAACCTTCCTTTTACAAACCCCCAAAACCCAAAAATTCCACCAACCCCACAGGTAAAGCCCCAAACCCCAAACCGCCGTACCCGGGGACAACTCCCCCCCCCGGGCAGCAACCCCCGGGAATTCAAAAAAATCCCCTTCCGGGCCCCAAAACCCCCGCGACCACCTTCTCAATTTCAAAAAAAACTCCCCCTTTACCGGGAAACGAAACCCATTCTGCAGATAGGCCATCCCGAAAAACCCAAATTCTAAAACAGTAAAAAAAAAAAAACGACAACTCCAGGGTCCAAGACGAACTAAACCCCCCAACCTACCAAAGCCACGGGCCGACCATTTCCAATAAAAACCCCATGAAACCCTTTCAAAAACGAAACCCAAAGGGGTTGCCTAAGTTTTTTTTTTTTTTTTTTTTTTTTTTTATTAAATTAGTCATTAGGTTTTCTAATTGTTTTGCTTTTTAAATAATTTTTTTTTTTTTTTTTTTTTTTTTTTTTTTTTTTTTTTTTTTTTTTTAAAAATTTAGGCAACCACCTCTGCAAACCAAAAATTGAACCCCCCCCCCCCCCCCAAAGTTTTGGAAGCGTGCCAACGGGGGGATGGCTCAAAACGAGTAAAGCGAGGGGGACCCACGGGGGGAAAGTTAAAGGTTTCCAAAATAAAACTGGGCATTTGAGCGAAAACAATTTTTACCAAAAAACCCCCTATTAACTTAATAAAAAAACCGGCAAAAAGGCCCCACGATATAAAAATGGCCCAAAAGGGCCCCAAAAATAAAAATTTTTACATTTAAAATAAATAAAACAAACACAAAAATTTACCAAAATACAAACCAAAAATTAACAAAAAGGGCCTATAAAAAACCAAAAAACTCACAAAAAAACCCCAAAATTTAAAAATTTAAAACCCTTAGGGCCTATCTGCAGTTTTGGCCTGAGAAAACCCCAAAAAAACGTAAAAAAAATTTTAAAACCCCCCAAAAAAAAGGGGTAAAAATTTTAAGGAAACTTTTGAAAAAACAACTTTTAAAACCGGGGAAAATTTACCCCCGAACCCCTTGTTTCCCCACCGGGCCAGGGGTAACCGAATCCCTGGGAACCTCCAAATTTTAAAAGTTAAGCAAAAAAAACAAAAAACCCCCCTTTTGGTAAAGTTTAAAAAAAAAATTAAATTTTTAAAAAAGAAAAATTATAAAAAAAAACCGGAAAAAAACCCGTCGAGTAAAAATTCATTTCCCAAAACCCCCCCCCTAATACACTTAAAAAAAAAATTTAAAATAAACAATAACTGGGCCTACGAAATTTTAAAAAAATAATAAAAAAGGATTTAACAATGGGGACCAAAACAAAAATAAAAATCAAAAAACAAAGGGAACAAGAAAAAAAAACTAATTAAACAAAATAACAAGAAAATATTAACATAAAAGTTCTTGTATTTCACGTTTTTTTTTCCCCTTTTAATAAAAAATAAAAAAAAGCCCCCAAGGGGCCGGTTTTTGTTTAAAAATCACTGCCCAAATTTTTTTAAGAAGCTCAGGCCCTAGCCTCAAAAATTTCCACAAACTTTTTTTTTTTTTTTTTTTTTCCTTTTTTTTTTTTTTTTTCCATTTTCCTTTTTCACTTTAAAATTAAACCCCCACTAAAACCGGGGCCGGGAAAACAACAAGGAAAGCACTGCCCTTTGAACGAAAAAACCTCTTTCCCCAAAAGATTAGCGGGGGAAAGAAGGGTAAACCAAAAAAAAAATTTGGGCCTCTTTTTACAGGGTCCTCACCCCGGGGCGGGAAAACCGCAGAGGGAAAAAACCCCCGGGAAACAGCAGCCGAGGGCTGAACGTCCCACTCAAGGACCCTGGCCTGCAAGGTTAAACACACCCCATTAAAAATAAAAAACACCCAAAACCCCTTTTTTAAAAAAAAATAACACATAACAGCTAAATAATAAGTGTGCATGTTTTTCGCCAAACAAAAACAGGAAGAGCCAAAACTTATCCATGTTTGGGACCCCAAAAGGACAGTGAAAATTAATTTTGGGCCTTATGGAATTTTTAACAACTTCCCACTTAACCAATTAAAAAAGTAAAAAAATTCCCAAAAGAAAAAAATTTGCGTATAGGGAACTAAAAAAAAAAAAAACCCAAACTGAATACTAGGTTTGGGAAATACATAAAGCAACTGTCAAAAAACATAAAAACCCCAAACTAAAGAAAAGGTTTAAGGTTTTTTTCCCCATAAAACAAAAAGAGGGTAAATCGGAAACTGCAACTTAAAAAGGCTAAAACAAAAAAATTATACAAACTACTATTAAATTTAAAAACCAAAAGAAAATAAAGAAATTTTAAAGTAAAAAAGGTTTAAAAAATTACAAAAGGCTCGAACCTAGGTTAAAACACTAGACAAAAATATAAATTAAAAAAAAACTCTAAAAAACACAAAAAAAGGAACTTTAAAATTTTATTTAAACAAAAGTTTTTCCCACCAAAAGGGTGATTAAAAATTAAAACTTAAAAAAAATGAAAAACTTACTTTTTATTTTGTCTACCAAAACATAACGAAACCTGCAGGCAGCACAAGAAAACTGACCAACGGGCCCAAACCCGGGGAAAGAAGCTCCCTGGAACACGGAACAAAGGGAACGGGGCCAAGGGCCTCCCAAAAAAGACGCAAAAACGCGGGGCAAAAACGAATCCAGGCAGCCTGGCAGAAACGAAAAAAAAAAAAACGAAAAAGTACCGGTTCCAAGCCCCCGGTAAAAAACCGTGGTAACAGTTTTTTCAGCCCCTCACCCAATCCCCCTTCCCCCCCGGCCAAAATTTGCTTAGCCAACTCTAAAACCTCTTTTTTTAAAGCCATTTTCTTTGCGAAGCGCCGACCCCAAAATTTTTTGTTTGAGGTGGGGGAAAAAAAGAGTCACTTGGGTCCCCAAAGGGTCGGGGGAAAAAGGTGGATGTCCAAAAACATCCCATGAAAATCTGTGAGCAGTTTTGGGGGGTCGGGACGAGCAGCATGGGGGGCGGCGTTGCCCATGGAACAAAAAAACTTTTTTTCTTTAACTTTCCCCCTTCTTTTGTTCTGGAATTGCTCTTCTCCAGTTGTTCCCAAAAATTCACAATACGTGCGCTGTTATTTTAAATTCCCCCCAGGGAAGGAAATCCACAATAAACACCCCCTTTGTTGTCCCAAAAAAAAAACCCTCGCCAAAAAAATTTTTTTCCCAGCGGGTTCCCACAACTTTGCTTTTTTTGGGTGGGTTTGGGTTTTTTCCTTTCCCCTTTTCCCTACCATACTCTGTCTTTTTTTGATTCAAGGGGTCCCAAAGAAAGGAAACCAAATCTCATCCCCCCTCACTATTTCATCGAAAAAAATTGTCTCCCCTTTTACCCTCGAAAAAAATTTTTTGAAATTGGGAAAACACATCAACTCTCTGCCCCTTTTTGCGTTCGTGGAAAAGGCGTGGAACCCACCTTTTCACACACTTTTGAACAGATGAAAAATTTATCAAAATAATCCCCGTGGGGGGAATTTCCGGCTTATTTCAAAAAAAATTTGAAGGGAGTTGAAAAAAAAGGGTTTTTTGTCAAGAGTCAGGGGCCGATCGGGGTCCCTTTACCTTTCCCCCAAAACTTTAACAACATTCCCCAAAAACGCGGAAAATGGAGGGCGGGGGGGGCTTCGTTTTCATTCATGCAGTGGTTTTCCCCCTTCAATTTAAAAGATTGACCCCCAACGGGGATACCATTGGGCCTTGACCTCAAAACCTTCACCCTAAACACTACACAAAATCATGATGAATTTCAGTTTCAGTTTTATTTTTTTTCGTTAAAAAAACGAAAAATAGGCGCAAATTTCACAATCTGGGTAGGAAAAAAGTGGTGTCCCATATTTCCCCGGGAGTCTGACCCGGCCAACAAAACGAAAGCACCGCATAGGAAATTTTTGTGCTGCCACTTAAAGCCCCAACCCCAAATACTCCCGCCCAAAAATCCCAGACTTCTGGGGCCCAACCCGAACGGCTTTTAAAAAAATAAAAGGGGAAATTCTTTTTTTGACGACCCTCCTTTTAAAATATATATAATAAAAAAAGAAAAATATAAAAATATATATATATATATATATAATTTTTTATTTTTACTTTACTCAAAAAAAATTTAAAAAATTAAAAAATAAAGTGAGATTTAAAGGGGGAAGAAAAAATTCCTGGGTGGGTTCAAAATAACCCTCCCCAAACAATCAACTACCCCTACAGAACAAGCAAAAAACAATTATTCACTATCATTCATAAAAACCCCCTAAACCTGCACTGTAAAAAACCTAAAAACTCTTTCCCAAAATATTTTTCACAACCCCGCTTTAAAATTTTTCATCAAAAGTCCATGCAAGAAGCTTTGCTCTAATTTGACTAGAAATAAATTTTTTGAAAAGTAAAAAAAACAAAAAAAATAAATTTAAATTGGGAAAAGTTTAAATTTTGAAGTAAAAAACACACACACATACTATATCCCCAAAAATAAAAAAAATATAACAACTATTTAAATATGGAGAAAAAAAAATTTTTTTTAACCGTGAAAATAAAAGTTCCCAAACTACAAAAAACCTAATTTAAAGAAAATGAAAATTTTTGTCTGCAATTTTAAAAAATAAATGATACTTTTGTTGCCATTTAAAAAAAAATTAAAAAAATAATTTAATAGATAAAAAGAAAAACATATAAAAAACTAAAAAAAAAACCCAAAACACTTTCAGAAATGGGAAGAACAAAATTTTTTTCAATAAATACAGGGTTTGGGGAAAAGTCTGGAATATATTTTTAAATTTTAAAAAAAAAATTTTTCTATGTAATTTTAAAAAAAGGTAATTTGGGAAATTTGCATTATTTAGGGGGCCCAAAAAAGTCCCCAATAACCAAAAAATTTAGGGCATTTTTACTCGTTTTTATTTTACCAGGGGGGTGGGCCACCAAAAGGGAAATTTTTAAAAATTTTAAAATTTTTAAAAAGGGGCCCACCTTGGGGTTATATCTCATTTTGAATGCCTTTGTTTGTACAATTTCAAAAAATGCAAAACCTGAAAAACAAAAAAAGGGTGAATTTTCAAACCCTCCCAAAAACAATTCTTCTAAGTTATAAAAACTATTTATTTTTTCCCTTTTTTTTTGGTAATTTGTTATTTTTAACAATCATAAAGACAGACTGTTTATAAAAAAACTTTATTTAACAAATTATACCTTTTGGAAAACAGTTATAAAACCCCAGAAATAGTTTTTAAAAAATTCTTATAATAATTTTACTTTTTTTAAAAAAGGGAATTTTCAGTAGAAACCCCCTTTAATCTGAAATAAAATTTAAAATTTAACGGGTTTTTGAGGATTATAAAACGTTCAAAATTCAGAACATATTTTTTTTTTCCCCCCATAATAGTTAAAATTAAAAAAGGGTAAAAAAATCATACTTTTTTGGTTTTTAAAAAAAAAAAAAGAAAATTTTTAAGTATAAAAAGAATTGTATTTTTTATTCCCAAAAAATGTACATACAAAAAATAAACATTAACACAGTAACAAAAAATTTTACTGCTTATCATATAATTTTTATATGAATTTATACCCTATGAATATAGTATAAGTGAATTAAACCCCGGGGGGAACCAAAAACCAAACCCGCCAAAGGAAAACAACCATGCCCCTCAGGGTTTTTGGGGGGCATGGACTTACAAAGAAAACAGGGAAAATCGGGGTTTTTTCCCCGGCAGACCTTTCCCCCCAAAAAAACCAAATTTTATAGGGGGAAAAAGGGGGGCATTAACACACCCAAACCCAACCAGGGAAAAAAAGGGATAAACCTGGGCATAGAGCTAACAAACAGAAAAAAACGATACTCCATACAGGAAACAAATTCACAAAAATGAAAACACAAGGGCTACGGGAAAAAAACCGGGATCTTCAAAGAAAACCGAAAAAAAGAGTGGCCAAAAAGGAACACCGATGCTAGGGATGGCAATTTTTATACAAAGAATGGATTAAAGGGTCAGAAAAAAAAATAACACCCTTTAAAAACAAAAAATCATACCTGGACTTTCAAAGCAAAAACAAAAATTCCCCAAGGTAACCACACCAAAAAACCAACAAAGCAGAAAACAAAAAAGAAAACCCCGAGAGAAACAGAAAAATATTGGGAAAAAACTGAATAAAACAATGAGTAAAAAACCAAAAAACAAACAAAAACAATCCTAATAAACCCACTTTAATGCACATTTTGGGGAAAAAGAAAACCCAAAAAGGAAAACAATTTTGGAAAAAAACCCCGGCCCCACAACAAAACCAACAAGAATTTGGGATGAGGGGGTTTTAGACATATTCAACAACATAATCTTAAAATCATTCAACAACCCCTCAGAAAAAGGGATCCAAAAGCAGAAACATGGAAAATCACCTATACAAAAAACTAAGGTTTAATTCCCCGTTCGCCACCCTAGCAAAATTTCACTACAATCAAAACCCAAAACATGACGTACAGGGACAAAAAGGCCCCAAAATAGACTCGGGCCAAATACCCACGAGAATCAAAATTTAAACTCACCCCCCCAAAGAATACAACCCAAAAGAAAAAACATATACAAAAATTCCCACACTAAAATGATAAAAAAATCAGGAAATTTTCCAAAATTGGGAGAAAAAACAACAAACGAAAATTTGGGGAAATTTTTAAGAGGGAAAAAAATAAAAAGCCAAAAGAAAGAACCACTGAAAAAAAACACAAAAAAATCCATGGTGGGGGCAGTGAATTCGGGGTAACAAAAAGAAAGAAAAACCCGGCATAAAAAAATACCCGTAAATAAGAAAACAGGAAAAGACAATTTCCCAAAAATTTAAAAGAAAATAAGAAAAAAAAAAAAAATCGAAAAAGAAAAAAGAAAAAAACAAAAAAGGAAATACTTGAAAGAACAGTTTTTGACTCAAACGAGGACAACTTTTAGAAAATACAAAACAAAAGGGTTTTTTCCCAAAAATTTTCAGGGAAAAATTTAAAAGGGTACAAAAACCAAAAAAAAAACCCCGGCATCAGGAAAAAATGGCAATCAAATAACTAACCAAGAGAAAATTTCAAATGAAACCCGGCAATAAACTCGAGACCTTTTCCAAAAATTTCATAGAGCCAAAAAAAAAGAAATTTTTTCCCAAAAAAACACAAAAACCCCCAAAAAACCCAAAAAACCCAGCCCGGACCCACACAAAAAAATAAAAAAGGACACATACGCAAACTCAAAAAAAATAAAACATCCCAAAAAGATGGGGAAAAAGCTGAACTACCAAGCATTTTGGGAAAAAAAAACAACAAAAGAACTTCCCCCAGGGAATAAAAAAAAAGGGAAATTTTTGGGAAAAAGAAGAATTACCAGAAGACTGGAAATGCCCACTAATACACCCACTACACAAGAAAGGGGACAAAACAAAATTTAAACCCAAATTTAAGAAATATCACTTTTTCCCAAATCACATTTCAAGATAAAAATCAAACCCTCCCACCCCCAAAACGAACACAAGAAAAAACTAGAACAAAAAGAAAAGGAAGTAAACCAAGGGAGGTTCAGACTTTAACAATCGGGCAGAAAAAGATATTCCAAAATTTAAAACGATACTTAAGTAAAAAAGCAACAAGAGCAACACCAATAATAAAGTTTTCTTCGGGAGACTTCAAGAAAAAACATAAAGATTCAAATAGAAAAGGGGAAACCTTTTCAACATTCCTTTGAAGGGAAAAAGGACCAAATCACAAGACAAAAGGAAATTATCAACAAACATAAAAGAAACCCAAAACCAAATAAAAATTTTTTGGGAAGTTTCAGAAAACATTCGAAAATTAAAAAAAGGATTTTTGGCAAGGGGATGGGGCCCGTCACCCCCGTTATTCCCAAACCCAGTTTTTTGATTTAAAAAATAAAAAAAATGGGAGAAAGAGCTTAAAAAAAAAGAAAATTGGAAAAACCAAAAACTAGGAAATTTAAAAAAAGGAATCCGAAAAAGCGGCTTTGGGTTTTGCAGACGATCTTTCCCCATACAAAGACAAAAAAAGACAAAGCCAAATTTAAAAAAATAGAAACACTAGCGGAATGTGCACAAAAGGTAGGAAATAAAAGATAACAAAGAAAAACGAATTTAAGTGCACAAAAATAAACAAACCTAACCTAAAAAACCAAATACGGCAAAACAATAGAGTAAACCCAAATTTTTAAAATATCTAGAAGATTTATCAAGGGCCCAAAAGGCAAGGGGAAAATGGCACAAAAAATAAAAAAACAGAAAAAGAAGAAGGGACTGGGGAAAAAAAAAAGATTTATACAACAAAAAAATTTCATTTCAAAATACACAAAATCAGACACTAACAAAAACCCCGTTAAACCAAAAACCCAAAAAAACTTTAAACAAGCGAAACACCCAACATTGCACCTGAAGGGGGGCCTGAAAAAAAACTTAACCTGGAAAGAAAAAAAAGGGAAAAAAAATGAGAAAAAACCTAGACCAAAAAACACGGATGAAGGTTTTTTCCCCGACTTCAACCAAGAAAAATAAAAAGAAAAACTTTTAAAAAAATAAACAAAGATAGAAAAACGTAGACTACCAAATTCTATGGACCATGTACAGACTTTCCCAAACACGACTAACAAAAAAAGATTCAAACCCTTCCCAAACAAAGGGAAGAAAACAGGACAAACCCTTGGGTTACACAGGTCAAACCCGACATGAAGAATGCACAGATCAAGAAAAGAAAATAGCTGACAGAAACAAGTAAAAGGGAAAAGAAATTGGGGGAATTTGGAAAACCCGAAAAACCAAAAAAATGAGAAGAAAAAAAAAAACATGCCCTAAATGGACAGAAGAAAGAAAGAGAGCCTTTCCCGTTTAAAAAATGAAAAATGGTGGGCAAACAAGAAGAAAAACAACGAACTGAAATTGATGTTAAATTGCTTTGCTGATCCAACAAGGGCAAACGCCATTTAAAAATAAAAAAATAAATAATTTCCCAATGTTGCTTTTTTATAATAAACATTTACACTGGGTTCTAACAAATCCAGTGAAAATATGAACGATCGATTTATTAAATTTTTTTTCAAACCCCGTCATCTAGGCTTTTAACTGAACGACAAAAATCTTTTAAATTTTAAATTTAAAATTTGCAAATTCATATTTTTTGCCTCCAGAAAACGTTTTTGTAACTAATTTAAAATAGGGGTTTCTTACCCAATAACCGTCAACGATTCTAGTGATTTCTTAGGGAATTGGGGTTTATTACTATATTTTCGACCTCATTTGGGTCATTAACAAACCCTACAAGAAACCAAATTTTCACAATCTCACTTCCCGACTTTTAAAATTTTTCAATTGCATGTAGTTTTTTTAAAAGTAATAAAAAAAACTTTGACCTTTTAACACATATTTCCCCACTTTCACATTAACACTTTACACCATATACTTTTCATTTAGCACTGACAGCTAAATTTAAAAATTGTTTCCCAAAGGGCCGGGGTTGGGGAAACCGATCTGACGGTTTTGGGATTTATCCCTTTTCACTAATAATACCCCTTTCCCCCCTTCTTTGTTGTTCCGTTTTAAAGACCTGTCTGTTTAAAACTCCCAAAAATTCCCATTAAATAATAAATTTGGGGAAACCCAATTTAATTTTTCGTTAAGGGGGTCAAAATTTTGGGTGGGATTTTTTATGAAAAATTTTTAAAAAATTTCCTTTCCCCTACCCGTGTTAAAAGGGAAATTTGGCCCTTTTTTTTCCCTTTATTTTATTATTTCCAATTTTCCCTTGAAAATAAAGGGTATTAAAGGTTTTTGTTTGTTAATTAGAAAGGGTTCCCGCAAAAAATTGATTTCTGGGGTTGGGTATGGTTTGGGGTTTGGGCAGGTTTTCTTTAAAAACTATTTTCCCAAAATTTCTAAAAAGTTTGGGGCCCAAAATAAATTTCGGAAAAGTCGAAAACAAATTTTAGTTTTTAACACGCCAAGTAAATGTTTTACAAAGGCCCTTTTTTTTTTTTTTTGACTGGTTTAAACCCGTTTAAAACCCAAAAATTTTTTTTTCTTTTCTTTTAAGCTAAAAAACAAGCCATGGGGGTTTTAAATTTACTTTGTAAAGGGTATAGTTCATTTTTTCATTTTATTCCCCAAGGGAAAAATTTTGGGTTTTGGTTAACCATCCCAAAAAAAGGAAAAAAAAACCTCTGTCCAAAAACTACTGGGGTGTACAAACCAAAAAGCTCTGACTGTCCCCAAAATTTTATTTTCGGCCCAAAAAGGTAAAACCTTTTTAAACAAAATTTTAAAAAAAAAACACCTGCCTAAACCCAACCATAGCCCCCCCCGAAATCAACTTTTTCTGAGGCATCTAATTACAACAACCAAATTTCCCTGTTTTCCAAAGGAAAAAACTGGGAAAAAATACAATAAATGCAAAAAAAGGGCCCAAAAACCCTTTTAAACCCTTAGAGGAACTTTGGAAAAAAATACAAATCTACAAATACCATCCCAAAAGGAAAAACCCTTAAAGAAAAAAAAAACACGGGGCCCATTTTATTAATTTCCCCAAAAAAAATTTATTATCAAACAGACATTTTTTAAACACAGGACAACAAAGAATTGGGGAAAGGGGGAGTGATAACTTTATAACCCTCAAAAACCCTTTATTCGGTACGCAACGCCGGCCCCCCAAAAAGTTTTTAAAAAATGGGTCAGTGGCGAAATAAAGTATAAGGGTGTGTAAAAGTTTTAAAGTGAATGTTTTAAAATTTTTACAAGTCCAAAAGTTTTATTTTACATTTTAAAAACTACTGCAATTGAAAAAACTTCAAGTCAAAGTGAATTGGAAAAATTTACGTCTTGTATGATTTGAAAAATGACCCAATAAGGGCGAAACTATAGTAATTTAAAAATTAAAAAGCATCACTAAAACCCTTTACGGTAAAGGGTAAGTAAACCCAAATTAAATTAGAAAAATTTTGGGGAATTTTTACACTAACATATTTCATCTATAAATGACAGAATGGTTTGCTGGAAAAAAAAGATTAATTTCTAGTGCAAGGGAAATTACAAATACCTTTAAAAAGTTTGGATGAATTTTAAAAATTTATTTTCCTGTTTCAAATAAAATTCCCTACACATTTTTTCTTTTTTTCGTTGGGGGCATTTGGATTAAAGAGGTTTTTTCCCGAATGGCCCAAAAGCAGTACTATACCCTTTTCCAAAAAAACAAATCAATAAAACCCAACTTGTTTTTTTGTGGAAAAAATACATACAGATGGTACCATACTTCTTTTTGGGCAAAAACACTGTAGAAAAAATAATTTTACTCTAGGGCCCCTTTTAAAAAATTGAGCGTTTGAGGAAAATTTTGTATCTGTAAATAAAAATTTAAAAAATAATGGGGTTAAAAAAATAGTAGGTAAACCAAGTAATTTTTGATGTAAATTTTAAAAAGGTTTCCCCACAGTTAAAAAAGTTTTTAAAATTCCCCCCCCAGGAAAAAAAATACTTCAATTTTTAATAAAATTTTTTTAACACAAAAAAATTTTTATTTATTTTTTTGAATGTGAACTCAAAAAATAAAAATTGGGTTTAAGACAGTGAATCTGCAACACACAAACCCAAAAATAAAACCGGGGAATTTTTTGACATAAAACAAAAAGTAATTCCCCAAAAAAAAACTAATTCAAAATTAAAAATTTAATTTAAAAAGGTTTAAATTTTCCTTTCAAACAAATCATTTATTGCACAAACCTTTTCCCTTTTTACAATGTAACTCAAACTGGGGCAAAATCCCAAAGGGCCCAAAATATTGATATTAATATAAAAATACAAAAAAAAACTTTTTAAAAAAGCTGTTTATAAAATGTTCTTTAATTTAAAAGGGTTATTGGGTTTTAAAACTTTGGTTTTAAAAAGATTAAAGTCCATTTAAATAAACTTAAAAAGACACAGATCCCAAGGGGGTTTTACATTTAAATTTCAGTCCAAAAACTACTGCCAAACCCCCATTCAAAAAAAAAACATAAATGGCCCAAAGTTTTGGGAATGTTTTGACGAAGCTCATTTTGGTTTTACAGGAAATTAAACAACAAAAACCCTTTCCTAGCAAAAGAATTACTGTAAGCCCTTTTGGGGGTGAATTTAAACCAATTTTTTTTGAAGAACAAAACCCTTTTCAACAGTTTTCTTTGAATACAGAAAATTAAGCCGGGCCCGATTCAAAAATTTTTTAAACCCCCCTATTTCAAGAAATATATTATTTAAATTTAAAAAATCTATATGAAAGCCAAACAAAAATGGGCCAACCCTCACACACTGCCCATTTGTCCCAGAAAATTTTTCGAACCTCTTCAAAAAGGGAAAACTCATCTCTGGCTTTGGGGGAGTCCCCATGGCCTCACAACACCTTTAAACCAAAAAGCTTGTGATTTTTGGGTTTGGGGGTTTAAATAACGGGGTTTAAATTTTTTTTTAAAAACCCAAAAACCCCAAATTTTTGATTTTTAAAAAACTGCATTTAAAAATTTAAGTTTTTTTGCTATAAAAGAAAAGCCTATGATCCATGGAGGTTTAAAGGGAAATTTTGTTAAAAGATTGGAGACCTTTAAAGGGGGATCGGGCGAAGGTATTTTTAAATGATTTGTATTCCCTAAATAGAAATGGCATGCATAAGTAAATACTTTTGGTTTTTTTAAAAAAGAAATAATTAAAACAAAATTTGGGAACCCCGTCCTTTTTTTTTAAACAAAAGGAAAAAAACAACATCAAAAACCCCAAAACAGAATAATAAAATTTTTCACAAACCCTCTTTTAAATTAAAAAAAAACAACATAAATGTAGCTTATCCAAAACAAACAAAAATTATGTATAAAACTTATATTATTTAATTTTTTTCCCCCCTGTTTTATATTAAAATATCAGAGAAACAAATTTTTAAGACAACAACACAAATTCCCCGGAAAAGTAAAAACACCCAAAATAAAGAACTTTTTTGGGTCCCCAAGGGTTGGGGAAAAATTTTTTCTTTACTAAGAAATGTTATCCCCGGTATTCCTTTTTTCACTTTAAAACAAGTTGACTGATGTTTTCTTTTTTTTTTACAAACCCTCATTGCTCATAAAAATGAATTTTTTGATAAACTGAAAAAATTAAAAAAAAGAAAATTAATCTTTTAAATTTTTTTAAGGCCCCGAGAAAAAGAAATTTCCCATCATAAAATTTTATTAATAAGTATTTAAAAAACCAAAAAATTTTTGTTGATGGATAAAAATACAAGTAAATTTTTCAAACAACAAACCCTTTATTTTATCCCTTTTATAAGTATAAAAAAAGTTTTACATTTTTTGTTGTTAAATTTTATAAACCTCTTTTTCCTTCCTCCAAAACCAAAAAAAAATTCCCTAAAAAAATTTAAAACCCGTGTTCAAACACGCCCTTTTTTCACTAACATTTTGTCATATGGTTAGGTCCCCCTAAAAACAGGTTTTGATGGAAAACACCCAAAAAGAAATAATAAAAAATTTAATTTTTTTAAAATTACCCTTTTTTTTTTGGGGATTCCAGCCCAACTAAAACCAAAGAAACTTTTTCCTCTATGAGAAGTGTTATTATAAAAATAGTGTAGTTGTACACCAGTTTAATTCCTTTGTGAATCCTTCTGGTATTAGGAAGGAAGGTACTCGAGGTTTACTGAAATCAATAATCATAACATTTGAATATTTTGTGCTTATATACAGTAGAACCTTGCTAATTCGAAGTTCAAGGGAAAGTTAATTTATTTCAAATCATAGGATGTTTGAATTATCGAGAGTTCAAATCATAGAGGTAGTGTGAAAGAAATTTAAAATATAGAGGTCATTACTTTACTATAAAAACATATCTTAACACATAAAAAACATTAAGTTTATTGTTACAACATGATTTTTATTCAACATTACCTTGAACAAGTCTGTAATTCTTGACTATTTTAATTCCAAATTTCAGATGCTTTCGGTGTCTCAGTTTGAATTGTAGAGGTTAACTTCGAGGTTTAGAGGCAAGGCTTTGCATTTGAGCAACAAAATTGGAATTCTAGAGGCCCGACTATACATAAATTTGAATAGTAGAGGCTAAATTGTTCTGTAAATCCCTTTAAATTATTGGAATTTTTTTAATATTAGAGGTTTTCTCAAGGGGAATAGGCAGAAAGTACGAATTGTAGAGGTTTTCGAATACTGAAGTTCGAGTTAGCGAGGTTCTACTGTAGTAATACATTTTTTTATGATCATTCGAATCGTATTTCTACTAACACATAATAAGCTAATTAAGAAAATATTTGATAGTATACAAACCTGAGTTTAGTTTAAGATCTTGAGCAAGCTTATCACGGCCAACATATTCATATTTTTTTCCTGACTGAGTTTCTGGTTCAAACACGCTTGCTGTGAATTCTAATCCAAAGTATTCCAAAAATTCTCATCACTAAACTAATAATAATAATTCCTTCATTGGTTGATAAGAAATCCTTAAGAGGTTTATTTGTAAATGATATGTTTCTTCCCTAAAAAAATATATGATTGCAATGGTGTACAAAAAGTGTTGTAACGTAGAATTAGATATAGTTCATTTATTATGATAGACTCTTAAGAAATATTATGTCATGAATTTAAGTTAATTTTCAAAGAAAATAAATTTTAATTTACAGTCCAATTAAAATTTTTGACAAAAAAGGATATTTAAAGCAAAAATGAAAACGATGTTTAAAGGTGAGAAGGGACATCTTACCTTGAATGATTCATGCTCTTCCAATACCAGAAAAACACTAGCTCGTAATTCAGCCTGCAAAATGGAAAATTAGATAAACAATAATTATAAATTAGCTACAATATACTGATATTTTTCAAGTTCATGAAAAAGGGAGAAATTGTTGTCCTGAAAAAATTCAGTTTTACAAGAGAATCCAAAACTATTAGATTTTTGTTTCAAATTAAGCATTTTTGTGTTCAATATACCCTGGACCTCCGTTAATAGGCTTCATATTTCGACTCAAGAAGTTTACATACTTGTCACTTACCGAACCAAACCTAAAATAGGTTTATATTCTTAAGAGTTCTGAAAATCAAAGTCTGGGCCTTTGGGAGGGCCAGCCAGGCATCCTTTGAATTAAAATATATAAATTTCTCTTCTGATAAAATTTCAATTTTTGCAGAGGAAAAATATTTTCCCTTAAATATCTGTTTAAGTACTTTCAAAATTAACCCATTATATAAGTGTATTCAGAACAAAAAAATTGAAAAATGCATAATTATGCAATATCGAATAATTACCCAGAGTTTTATGAGATTATTAACTAAGATAATTAGGAACCTACATAGGATAATTGGGAAGTTATACCAACAAATAGTCATTGGCTGTAGTTTTCCAACTTATTTAGTAGAAATAGAATTTTCACAGAGTAAAAACTTTGTTCCCAGAAACTATAAACCTGACTTTCCGGCGTGGTGGTTCAGTGGTTCAGGCTTCGGACTGCGGAGGTCAAGGTTCAAGGTTCGAATCCCCCCGAGCCAACGGTCGCTACTTGTTAAATATAGTTCAAGCACAGGCATGTAGGTCCATGTGAATTGGCGAGTTAAACTCTCGTACCAGTGCTGTGTGGTTTACCGCTCTTAAATTGTACTGCCAAACCGGCATAGTGCAGTTTACCGCTCTTAATGCAGCGGCGCCAATTATCACTTATTATAATATTAGTTTTCTCGCTACGAGAATAATTCACTGCCACTGAGTTGCAGGTAGCTGTTGTGTACGATACACTGTTGTAGGTTGGAGTAACATATGATCGAATAGAAGAAGTAAAATTACAACTCATATAGGCCTAGCATATTTCTGTTAGTAAATTTTACTGTGAAATAATTGTGTATATTGTCAAAATGCATGATATATGGTGTTTATATGTTGTAATAAGTATAACAGTTAGTAATTAGTATAAAGTGATGAGTTATTTGTCAGTTAGTGAAACATAAGTGTAGGCTAACAAAATAGTACAATGCATGGATTATGTTAGGTTTTTATTTATTTATAATTATTTAATACAAGCTCACACTAATGGACCTCAAGATAAAAATACACAAAATTTATTTATTTTGTAGAGCAGTTTTTATCTAAATTTTTGTTTATGTTACAAAACTCTATAGTGTTTAGCCTATACAACATTTCTCGTAATTTTTATATTATAACTGTTTCCATAGTCACAAATTTTCATTGTTGTATAATGTATGCAGTTTTTGGAGTAAAATATTTGTATTTATTTATGTATCATCCATTATGTGTATATTTCCTAAAACTACATATTATTTGAAATATCTTGGCTAAGCCTTATCTTCATTTTTTTTTTTTTTTTTTTTTAGCATATTGCACCATTGTATGTAGGGATTCCCCACCCATTTTATTTTTTTTGAAGTATTCTTTTTTATTCAAGTTACTGGGCAAAAAATATGATTTATTTTACATATATAGGGTTAATAAAGTCGGAAGACGGTTTAATATTGTTTGGACTATTACAGATAAAGGTACAAATCTTTGCACATTGTTGCTGAACATAAAAAGCAATTTTACTATGTATTCAGTGATCCACTACATTCGTAGGAGGACGGCCTAGTGAGGAGTCGGAAGAAAATCTTAAATTTAAACATACATACCATTTTAAAGGGCTTAGCTAGATGAACATCACACCACAAATCAGACCTCAAAAGGTTAATCCTGAATAAAATGGCAGCACTCGAAAGTTTCAATACTGATCTTATATGCACGAGTTTAAACTGCTACCATTTTGTGACGGATAAAGCTTTTGAAGTGCTGTTTGCGGTGTTCTTCTATGCTTGATCAGCCCTTTAAATGATGTGCATATCTACCCATGCTTACATTAAAACTTTTCTACTGACTCCTCATGGACCGTTCTCATAGAAGCATGACATAGTAGCATGACACTGAATACATCTTAAAGTATGTGTTTGTGTAAAGTAATCATGTGTTAAGTTTTGTAGTTTCATCTGATATGGTTACAACAAATATTAAGCCATTCTTAAACTTGCACATAAGAACAGTATTGAAAATTTCGAGCGCTGCCATTTTGTTTAGGATTAACCTTTTGAGGTCTAATTTACGGTATGATGTTCTACTAGCTAAGACCTTTAAAATGGTATGTGACCTATGCTTACATTTGAGATTTTCTTCCGACTCCTAGTGAGCTGTCCCCCTTGTTAATATATTTTTGTGATCATAATAATACCAAACATTAATAGGTTTACACTTTATATTTAATTATTTTTAATTTGAAAAAAGTTTACAAATAGACTGAAAATTGCCTGTCATTTAGAAAAAAAATAACTGCCAGTTCGAGAGTAAAAAGAAATTAGACTTTACCCAAATTCATAACAATTTCAAGATTTGTGGCTAGAAAGTGCATAAATAGAAAAAAAATTCATGTTAACACGTTCAGTGATAAAACGCGTTTACCCTTGTCACATATTATTGCTATATGCAGCTCAGACGTGACTGCATGTGCAGCTGTTTCCTACCATTTCGCTGTTTTGTTTACAGTACATATCTGTATGTTGTTTAGCAGTTTATAGGTTGTTCTATATGACAGTGGGGCAATTCCACAAAATTGTAAACCCTATTTTTTTTTTTAAGCAAACCCCTATGTATTATACATTTTTGGAAAGCTAAAAGTAACAGTTAAAAGGTTCTTGTATTTGTTTTAGGACAAATGTCCATACTAAAAAGATTTAGTTCTTTGTTTTACAATGTTATTTAGTGTTTTTCTAGTTGGTTTGTGCAAATAAGGTCAATTATTTTTAAAAAA
>JAQJVL010006341.1:0-29659 GCA_035578905.1 Stictocephala bisonia
TTGTATGGAGTGGGTTATCTCTCAATACCCCATCCCTCATTTGCCTATCGACCAACCTCTCCAATGTCTTTAATAGAAAAGACATGAGGCTGATCGGTCTGAAATCTTTAGGCCTGGAATGTGTACCCCTTCCAGATTTGGGGATATATACCACTTTTGTGGTCCTCCTCAGCCTTGGGATAAAACCCAAGGCCAGGGAAGCCCTACATATTGTGGTCAGGTGGGGTAGGAGCGACTCCAGGCCCCTCTGCAAGAGCACAGGCAGGATGCCATCCAGCCCAGCACTCTTGAAGGGGGCGAAGCACTCAACTGCCCACTTAATCTTTTGTTCTGTGACAACCTTTTTCGCTCCACTCCAGTCTGCGTGCGAGGTCCCGGTGCAAGCCCGCCTCACCAAAGTGGGGGGGCTCGCTGCTGGTTTTCGATGGATCCCGGAAAGTGAGTCTCAAATAAAAGTTGCAAGGTCTCTTCTTCTGATCTGGTCCACTCCCCATCCTATTTAATGAGTGGTCCCAGTGGTTCTGGGCTTAACAAAATGCTGTTAATGTATTAACAAAAGATTGGTTAATAACTTTGGTTTTGTTCAATTTAGACTGTTGGGCAAATAAATACATAAAAACTGTAATACATTATAAAATAGGTTTAATCTCAGATACACAGCTTACATGAAGTATTTTGATAACGTGACCTATTACATTAGAACACCATTATTAGTCAAAAGATTTTTTAATATTTTTTTATTTTAATGATTTTAAACTACATATTGGAAAATTGAAGGGAAAGCCGGAAAAACCTAATTTATATTGATATTTAATATTGAGGGATGAAAGATAAATGTTCTGTTCCGTGAAGGAATTCAAGGTTATGTTAGCATGGAAATAATGAATCGGAAGAATCGAAAATAATAAGGACAGCCAGCGCCACGAGGAATCACGGAGCAATTTGTAGGTATTTGGCGTCACTAAGACGGTTACCCTCCTCTATATTACGAGGAACATGGGAGTTGCATAGGGCTGGGAGTGAAAATACGATGCGTACCGCTCAACGACATTCCTATAGCCAGTTATCCTAGGTGTTTTGAGATCAATGTTGTAACGAAGTTGATGCATGTTGAAAAATAGTTTCAGTTTTACCAACAATTATTTGAACTTCAAAATCAGAATGCTTTATTAGCCTGATTTTATTTAATCAATTCAAAAAATATGTTAATTTATGGCTATTTATTTTTATTTCTAGATTAAAAAAAAAACATTTTCTATCGGCCGTGCGCCCCCTGGGAGCTTGTGCCCGGAGTGTAGGCCTGGCCTATTAAGAAATTTGGCTCTGTTCAAAATGTGAGGATGTCGACACAGAATGCCAAAGGTTTCTCATTATCACCATCACATAATTTTTGCAGCAGATATAGCCTACATGGTTTCATCTTTAATGTTTTCCCAAAAATTCTCCAAATATATCACTTTGGAATTTGAAGTTCTAAACTTACGGGAGGATTTTTTTGGTCTGCGCAGGATAGACGCGTGAACCTGTTCAACACGACTTGCTTCCAGTAATGGCCTCTCAGGACTTTTTTATTTGCATAAACAACCTGTATTTTTGAATTTCTTGTGCCAGTCATAAATATACTTCCTATCTGACGGGGCTTTTTTAAATGCGTTCTAAAGTGACGTGCACTACAGTAACTGATTGAGCTCCCTCTAATTCAAGCACACAAAAAGTCCTCTTGACGCTATTATTAACCATTTTAAAATAAAATAAACAAAAGAGGATTATGTAGCATCAATGTTAGCTACCCACTAATGCCAACATGATGAGTATAAATTATTCTGTTTAAATTTTATTGATTTATGAAAGTGTGTATATCTTTTATAATAACCCTGTATTTTTATTGTTTATAAAGCTCGTATGAGTGATATTCTGCAGAAAGTAAATGTATCAATTCATCGAAGAGAGCATTGTGAAAAAGTATGGGCAATTGCAAGGACGAATATGTCCCATGGGTTTGATGATAGAAAGATGATCTGTGCTGGAAACCTTGGGAAAGATGCATGTCATGTAAGTGTTACATTTTTTTAGCTAGATTAATTTATCAGCGTATATGTTAGTTAAAAAAATATCAACTAAAACAGAAATATATGTGCAGAAAGTTTGAAAAATTAATTGATTTTGCATAATACAAAAAACAATTGATGCATTATTTAATAATTTCAACTGTCAAAATGAACTGTACAAATATTTTAGTTAATGGAAATGTACCTATTTTCCTCTTGTACTTTGTTGTAATACAAACTTTATTTGTTTAAATTTAGTACATTAATCACATTTGGAAGAAAAAAATGTGTAACTGTTTACTGATACATAAGTGTAATGAATGAACTGAAAAGTATTAAAAATGAATACCTTTTAAATTGCCTGAATTATGCAATGTGGCTCCTGTAGTTTTCTATGGTGTAAATATAAATAGTATGGTTTTTTGCCAGCTACCATTTATTTTTTTTTTTTAAAGCTATGATATATATATTTGGATTAAGATCCAAAAGTCATGCAATATATAATACAAAATAAAAGTGATCTCCTGTCACAAAGCTAAATCCAATCCATCGAGCCATTTACAACCTGCCTCACTGATTCTGTTTATGTTGGCCAATCCCTCCCTAAAAGAACGCAGGGAACACTCTCTAATTAGGTGATCCATTGTTTTCTATGGTGTAGAGCCATTGCATAAATCTCACGTTTTAAGAAGTAGCAGAGATATCACAATTAATTGGTCTAGCAGCCATTGTGAGCGGATAATAATGTAGTACAATTTACAGTATCTATGGTGAGGTTGTAGCTACTCAACATGCTATCTCTCCATTGGAAAATAAACAGACTGCCATCCAATGATGGTGTGATATATTCGCTTGATCATCTCTGCCGCAGAGTAAAGTTGGTAACCAACGAACATAGAGGGGCATACATATATAGTTATAATTGCAGTGACTGTCACTACTGCTGACAACTTGGGTAGGAATAGAAACACCAAGTGGCAATCTAAAAGGAGATACCTACCGTGCCCACTTTTCAATCAAAATAACATTTACATGCTAATATTGTTGTTTGAAAGTTAATTGTTGGCTTTGAAATGTTCATGAATGGTAGAAAATGATTGGAGATTTCTAATACTTCAAGTATTTTAAGGAAACAAACTCAAAGTTTCAACAGGTATCAAACCTCTTGTCGTCTTTATATGTTACTTACTTCCTTAGTCTACATCTACAACTAGTTTTTTTTCATAATCCATAGTAATTTAAGAAAACTTTAAAAACTACATGCTTATAGATTATGGTTGACTGATGTAAGAAAGCCATATGTACTTAAAAAATATGATATATAACACAATTATAAAAAATAAAAAAAACACGATGTAAAATACAAAATATTAAAATTTTTCCAAACAACGATTGATTTTCCAACCCTACCAGGACGGGGGACTAGGTACCACAAACCACTAACTGTGAACTTGCTACGAACGTCAAAGATGAACTGAATCTCTGTGGCAAGCCAATCTGTGGAGAGTGGTGGGGGAACTCCCTCCAAGCAATGCCTATATGGACTGGAAAGGGTGATGGGGGGGGGGGGTAATTGTAGTTATGTGAAATATCCCATAATGGATGTTGGTTTGTACATTTTCCATGTTTTGTGTCCTAAATTTAATGTTGTGTGTGTTCTGGAACGTGCCTCCAAGCTAGTATTCCAGGGGACAAGGCAAATAGATGCTCCTGCTCCCTCCAAGCGGATCTGCTGTCGGTGCAGAAATTATGTGTCAGTTTAAACATTAGTAGTAATTTTTATCGTAGTTGGAACAAAAAAGTACCGTAATTTGAACTAGTTTATACTGTGTATCAACTTTACACTTTTATTACTCAAACCAGCTACGACCGTTGGGGGCTATGCCCCCAAACCCCAATTCCCAAGTTGATCATGGCTGCTACTCAAGCTAATTACAGTTGCTACCCAAGTTGATAACGGATCCTTCCCAAGCTGATCACGAATGCTACCCAATCTAATAAAGGTTGACATTAGGTGGGTAGCATGGGTTGACATCTAACGCGGAAGCTCCCCAAGCTGATCATGAGTGGCTACCCAAGTTGATCTTGGGTTGCTACCCTAATCAAGGTTGCTACCCAATATGGTGATGGGTGTTACCCAAGTTGATTGTGTTTACTGCCTAAATTTTTCACGGGTGTCTACCCAGGTTGCTCACGTTTCCAAGCGAATTTGATAGTGGGTGCTTCCCATGCTATTCATGGGCTGCTACCTAAAATATCATCGGTGGCTATTCTTATCAAATAAGCTTGGCCTTTGACCTCGCTGAACACTGATTCCCATGTCTTAATATGGATGTGTTAATCATATCCTAACTGTAAACCATGTCAAGGGTCTAACTGTCTCACCATGCAGTCTTGAGGACAAAGCTGTGACCACCACCCCACCCACCCATGTGCATGCAAGGGTAGCCTGCTTGGTTAAACAAGGTAGTATATTCCATGAGGCCTGCAAGAATGTGTTCATTGATAGTGCTTAAAAAAACTATAGGGATAAGTGACTGACACCAACTTAAGCATGAAAGCTGTTTAGAATCAAATCGTCAATATACCTATGAGATAATAACAAAAGTTGGAATAACTTAAAAATGTGCAATTGTAAAATAAATAAATTACTTCACAAAAATCTTTAAAATTATATTAGATAGAAACTAATTTTAAGGTTACAAATTGTAGATGATCTTATGCTTTATAAAACTGTGCCTTCAGAAAACAAATTTGTTCAGCCAGAAAACTTTGATCAAATTAATGGCTTTTACTCTATACGTCGAAATGCAAAGTTTTGACTTTTATGCCATGTTGTAAAGAAACTATAATTTGTGAATGATTCACGGTTGATTCATTAATTACTATGGTTAATTATGAAACTTTTTTACACTAGTTAAACTTACATGACAAAAAAAATTTTCTCACTGCTCAAAAATTTCATGTCATGGTTTTTTTTAGTTGAAATGAGGTTTTCACCTTAATACTTACATAAATTACTTGTCACAACCACAACATTACAAATTGATACTATTTTAATTCTTGTTTCTTCCTGTAAAAAACTATATGCAACATGTGTAGCTTAAAATTAGTTTTCTTGCTTAAACGACCATTGGAATGAACATGTTTTGTACGCCCGAGTCGCCCATGTTATTCTAATGGGAAATGTTGTATTTTCAACCCCTAACCCTTTCCCCTCGGATGACAAACCCAGTTGGACATCACGATTTTGCCACCAGCTCGGCAAGTTCATCTAAATGTGTCCTCTGAGATTGAGTGTCAACTCTGGTGGCCACTACTAAGTTTGTGGTCAGATTGGGTAAGTTTTAGTTGCGTTGTCCGCTGATATCGGGTGTCCAACTGTGATGGCCGGTAACTATTTCCTTACACACTCGGATTTCCAACTCTGTTGGACACTTGACATATATTTTTGTATTTTAGATATAACTTGTTTGAGCAATATTTTTTTAATGTTTAACAGCTGTTTAAATATGTCAGGATTATATTCAACCAACTGATATCATCCGTTTCCGTTTCTGCTTTGTGTAGACATCCTGATTGTGTGTCAGAAACTGGCTGTGAGTCTAGGCTATCTCTAGATTTTATTTTTTTTTTATCCTCGAGTGTTATTAATTATTGTAAATATTCTATTTTGTTGTAAAATACTGTAAAATTATTATAATTGTAAATAATAGTTATTTAGTTCGCGTTTTAGTATCCAGGTCTTTGTCATGGCATATTTTTCGAAAAGTATCACACTCAGCAATATTTCAAAAACTGATTTATTTCAAAATTAAATATAACTTGCAATTCCAGAATTGTATATTTCATTAATTAAAACTTTGTTATTTTAACCGATCTTGTTTTTATTTTAATTTAAAACCAGACAATAAATATTTTTAAGATGCAAGATACTCGTATATAGCGATTATCAGACCGCTGAGAAGCTGCTAATGTGGCAATTATTTTATATTATAAACTGATTATACTTATATAATTTAATTCTAGACACTTCAAATATCAGTTAAAAATAGTAATTTACAAGAAATATTAATATTGAAAAAAAGTTAAAAAAAATTATTTTTCATGATTCAAAATGTTAAATGTTTTTCAATAGTATTTTTAAACATATTATACTAATAATGTAATAAGAAAAACTTTATCATGTAATGCTCAATATTTTAAATATTCAATACAAATATTCAGATCAACATTTAAATTAAATACGTAGTATTTAAACTTTAAAAACCAGGTGTAATCACAATAAGGCTGAATGACCACAAAATGGGTTCTGATCTGGTGAGAACGGGAGAGTGACATGGCTGCTGATCTCTTAAACAAAGCAGCCATGGCCAACCCAGGTGACCACCCGACCTAGATCACTAGCAGGTGTTCGACTGCCGAGCTGACGTAGAAACAAGTGTGGCCAACTGTACTGGACACCTGATGTGAGAGAACATTTTTTAACAGACAGTTCCGAGGAGAAAAGGCTAATTCTACCCATATTTATTGGAAATAGGAAAATGTTTGAATTTCTGTGGGATTGACTTGGTTAGAATTACCTTCAGTCCAAATTAAAAATTTTTACAACACTCTGAAGTGGGTAAACATTTATGTCAATCAGTCAGTCAGTCAGTGATCCCAGTCCTACTCTATATAGATTGAAATCCATAAATGTATCGCACTTAAATATTTAATAACCGGTTGACAGGAATACTTTTCAAGAAAAAAAATTCTTATCAATTTACTAAACCAACATTTCTTGGCTTCTATAGGTAGTAAAATTAATAACTTTAAATGCATCACTGCATATACGCTTATAAAAGTAATGCATTGTAACCATAGTACATTTCATAAGGATTACAACATGACCAAGTAATTAATTTTACATACCTCTGAAGCCAAGAAAATGATATTTCAAGAAATTGTTAAGAACTTTTTTTATTGAATAATTAAAACTCTGACATTTATAAAACTTAGTTTCTTGGTAAACAACCTTCAAACTCGAATACAAATAAATTCTGCGTTGACTGTAGGTGGGTACCCCCCGAAACATACCCTAAACACGGGGAAAACTATTCCGTTTTAAATATTTGCAAAAATAGGACAAAATTAGGGACTTTTGATTTTCTTAAATAAAATTTTTTTAATTAAAAATATATTTTTCAACAACAGTTTCAACAATTTGTTTACCTCCGCTCCCTATAGATGACCAAATCCCTCGCCAATCTGCCAAAATATCCTTAATTTTTTTGTTTTTTCTAACAATTTAAGGGTTTGTAAAAAAAAAAAAAAAAAAAAAAAAAAAAAAAAAAAATTTCACGAACATTAATACTTTACAAAATAAAACTTACATGTAATCTTTACTTTACACACCGTCAATTTCCTATAATTTATTCTATCGATTTCATTTAGGAAACCAACAAACAATCCTAACTTTTGACAGTCTTCTGAAGAACCATTTTTATCCGGGAACCATCTGGAAATTCCCCCCCCCCAATTAACTTTTATGAATAGAGATGGTAATTTCTTGGGGGAATTTTTATATGACCGATATTTTTTTATATATAACAAATTGTTACCCCCCCCCTCTAAAAATGGTGGGTTTGGGAGAAGTAAAAATGTTAAATAAAAAACCCCCAGCAAGTAAAACTTCGTTTAAAGGTTTTTAAAAAGAAAAAAATTACATAAACTAGATTTCCCTTTTTGTTACTATTTTCAAATTTGATGGCCAAAGTTTGTTTTTTTCCCTAAAACTTCATAATTTAGGTTACATTTAAACTATTTAAGGCAAAAAAACCAATATTTTTGAGAATTTTCACAACTCTTATTAAAAAAAGTTTTACAGAATAAAACAATAAAAACGTAGTTTTTAAAATTGGGGTCCGTTTAACAGATTCCATTGAAACACTTGGGAATATAACTGCCTTTTTTACGTAACTTCTATTTTATCAGTTAGTTTTCAATCATCAATAAATTTTATGAGACATAACAATATTAACTTTATGAAATATTATTATGTATTATATAATATATTGTAAAAGCCGATAAGGTCCATGAAAATATCTTCTCCAAATTTTTTGCAACCGTTCTTTCTATCTTACTTCTTTCTCTTTTATTTTCTAGTTCCTCTCAATTTTTCGTTTTCCTTAATAAATAGTAAACTAGTTTCTTGTTTCATTTAAGGTTTTTTCAATTTTCCAAATAATTTTTCTTTCATTTTTAAAGCTCTTTTTTTCACCTTACTCTATTTAAATTTCTCCTTAATTTTCGTCTTTCCCTCTAACCGGGCCCTAAACGCTTTTTACTATTTCCTTTAGCTTTTTTTTTTCCCTTAACCATGGAATTTTCCTAAATTTTCTTTCTGGTTTATCTTTCCTTAATCTTCCTGCTTTTCCCTGAAATCTTTTTTATCTATTCCCCCTAAAGACTTATGTTCCTTGGTAGATATTTTTAAAAATTGTTCAAAATTTTTTTTTTGTTTTTTGGTAAATTTTTTTAAAAACTTTTTTAAAAAAATCTGTTTTTTTTTTACTATTTTTTTAATTTCAGATTTGAGTTTTTTCTTTTAAATCCTCATTCCTGTTATTTTTTTCAAATTTGTTATCTAAATAGTAACAATGAGGTTTTAATTGTTACTAAAACAAACTATTCTAGGGCCCTAAGAAAGATCTTTTTTGTCTAGACTTCTTCCCTCCCCCCCTTTCTTCCCCAAAGCTAAAAAACCCAAACCTTTGAATTATTACAGTATAAAAATTGATACAGATGGTAACTGTTGAAATTAATTTCATTTTTTAAAACTTATTTATCTCCTATTGTAATAAGTTCAAAAGGAAACCCTTTTTTTTTCCGGGTTTTAATTATTTTAAAATATGAATTATAATAAGGAATTCTTTTTGCATTGACATTAAAACACTTCTTTAACATTTAACTAAATTTTCTTTAAAAAAAAAAAAATGTCTTTATTTTTAGACGACTCGGGGGGACCTCCCAGTTTGGGCCTCCCAAAAACCATACTACTGCATGTATGCTCAAATTGGAGTTGTGTCCTACGCCAAGACTGTGCTTTTTTTCCGGGAATACACCAGGGGCGAATATGCCCTGGATAGAAAAAATTGTGTGGCCTTAACATTTATTTTAATTTAAAATTATAATTAAACCAAAAAATTCAAATTTTAAATAATTATATTTAATTTCGAATAAAAATACATTTTTCCTCTTTCACTGAGAAATGTAATTCATTAAGGGATTTTGGGGTGGGGAAAATTTTTTTATAAATTTAAAATTATGCGTTTTTAATCAAAAAAAGATTATATGATATCCCGGGGAAATTGTTTTTTTTATACTGAATTGTTACTAAAAATAAAAATAAATAATGACCCTTTTAAAAAAAATTTACAAGTGTTTCCATCTCACTACAAGGTAAAATTTTCATGTTTTTAATAACTAAAGTATTTCTTAGATAAATATTAGGTAGAAACAAAAATGTGGTTGGGGGAAAAATAAAAAAATTTAAATTTGTTTAAATAACCATTTATGTAATGATTTCTGGTTATTTTTTTTCGAACAATGAAACAAAAAATTTTATATTCTTTGGTAACTTTTTTTCAAAAAAAATCTGTAACCGAAAGTGGTTTTTGTTTTTTTAAAAAGGCAGGGTAGACATTAGATAAGGAAAAAAAACACCTAAATTCAGCAATTTTTTTGTTTTTTTTTTTTTTTTTGAACCTTTAAATTAATATTTGCTTGACACTTTATTTACAAATTTTTTACATTTTTAAAAAAAATTAATTTTAAAAAAACCCAAATGTTTTTTTTTTTCTTTAAAACCTTTTGCAGTATAAAAAATACGTAAAAAGGGAAAAAATTTTTTTTTTTTTAAAAGGAAGGCCAACCTCCTTTTTTAATTTTTACTCTGCCCATTCCTCAAAATTTGATCTGTGCGAGGAATTTTAATCAGACAGAGAAAAGGGACGAACCAGTACAGTAAAGGTTAATATTACTGATAAATCCCGTTTAGACCGATTCAACCCACGCAATCCTAACGCAAGCTCAAAGTCCTGCGCCTTAGCCCGCTGGGGCCACCGCCGCCCTTTAATTTGACTTAAAACTCAATAAATTAAAACTTGTATCACAGCTTGTATCTTTTGTTGATAGTATTTGATTTAGATAAAACCTTATATAATTAGCAGACTAAGTGTTCATGCCTTTGTGAATTCCTCTGGTCTGAGGTTGTAAAAAAGGGGAAAATTAAAATAAATTTTATCATAATATTTGTTCATTTTGTACCTATTTGTTTTAAATTTGTGTCATTGATTCTTTTAATTCATAAAACCGTAAAACTATCAATACCACTGAAAAAGGGGAAGGGGGTCATACCATCATGTGTGTGGGGGGCATTTAAAGTCAGACCGAGAATGCAAAAACCCAATAAAGGACACGTCCTGTTTTCACATTGCTGACGAACCGCGGCCGACATCTTACCAATTTTTGAAGAGTAAAATCCCCCAGGGGAGAAAAACATTTAAGCGTGCTTTTTGAAATAATCTGTGATTTAAAAAACTTATAAAGAAAAAAAAATTAAAAAAATGTTGCATGGTATAAACAATTGTTTATGATCATATTTGGGTAGTTTACAAAAATTTAACTTGATTTTTTTATTTTTTTAAAAAATTTTTAAAGTTTTTTTTTTATGTAGATTTTAGATTGCGACATGAAAAAGTTAGTGGGCTGTAAAAATTTTTTTATTTTTTGGCCAAAAAGTGATGTAAAAGAAAAGATGTAGATAAATAGTTATATTTACAAAATCAGATTTTTTTAAAATCTTTCTCGCTACTTTTTTTAATTATATTTTGAGTTACACAATTGCTCACCATTATACCAGAGTCGATGCGTTGCCTGAAAAAACAGAGTCTCCCCATCGAGCAATAGAGATTTTTAAATTATGAGTTATAATCTTTTACTTTTTACTATGCAATGTATTGTAAAAAAAATTTAAATTATTTAAAAAGAATACATTTATAATATTCATAAATCAGTTACCTGGACAAAAGCCGGATATATCAGTAATTTATATTTTAAAAAGTAACAACAAAATTTACTAAAATTTACCGAACAATTAGTAAAAAATTAAAAACTGAACACAAACATATTGATTTTTAAACTTTTTTTTTTTTTTTAATTATACAGAAAAGTTAATTAATAATTTTTCTTTTTTGATAAAAAAATTTTAAAACTGTGATCTTATAATTTTTTTTACTGAGGTATACAACTAGACTATTGTATAGAGCAGCAAGTCACTTACATTGAACATATCTAAACGGGTTTTGAAAATTTTTTTTGAAAAAAAAAATTAAACTAGATGTTTTAAAATAATTTTACTGATGTAACAATCTAGACTATTGTATAAAGCAGAAATCAACTTACATTGTAACATATCTAAACAGGGTTTTAGATAAACTTTTTTGATAAAAAAATTTTAAACTGTATGCTAAAAAAATTTTTTAAGGGTGTATACAATCTAGACATTGTATAAAGCAGCAGTAAACTACTTGAACATATCTAAACAGGTTTAGATAAACTTTTTTGAAAAAAAAAAATTTTTAAACGGATGCTTATAATTAGTTTACTGAAGTAACAATCAAAAGACTTTGTATAAAGCAGCAAGTCAACTTAAATTGAAACATACTAAACGGGGTTTTAAAATAAACTTTTTTGATAAAAAAATGTTAAAACTGTGTGCTTAAAATTAGTTTACTGGTTATACAATCTGACTATTGTATAAAGCACAAGCAATTTACTTTGTAACATATCAAAACGGGTTTTAGATAAATTTTTTTTGAATAAAAAAATTTTAAACGGAGCTTATTTATTTACTGTTTTATACAACTACACTATTGTATAACACAAGCAACTTACATTGTAACATATCTAACGGGGTTTAGATAATTTTTTTTATAAAAAAATGTTAAACGGAACTTATAATTAGTTTACTGATGTAACAATCTAGACTTTTTGTATAGGCACAAGCCAATTTACTTTGTAACATATCTAAACGGGTTTTAGATAAAATTTTTGATAAAAAAATGTTAAACTGTGATGTTTTAATTTTTTACTGAGTGTATAAAACTAACAAATTGTAAAGCAGCAAGCAAACTACTTTGTAACATACAAAACGGTTTTAGATAAATTTTTTTTGATAAAAAAATGTTAAACGTGATGCTTATAATTTTTTTTACTGATGAACAATCTAGACATTGTATAAGCAGCAAGCCAACTTACATTGAAACAATCTAAACGGGGTTTTAGATAAACTTTTTTGATAAAAAAGTTAAACGGATGCTTATAATTAGTTTACGGGGTTATAAAATCTAGACTTTTGTATAAGCGAAAAGTAAACAACATTGTAACATATCAAAGGGGGTTTTTTAGATAAATTTTTTTTGAAAAAAAAAGTTAAACGTGAGTTTAAAATTTAGTTTCTGAGTGTAACAATCTAGACTATTTATAGGAGCAAGTCAACTTACTTGTAACATATCAAACAGGTTTAGAAAAAACTTTTTTGATAAAAAAATTTTAAAACTGTGATTTTATAATTAGTTTACGAGTGTATAAAATCTAGACTTTTGTATAGAGCAGCAATAAACCTTACATTGTAACATTCTAAACAGGGTTTTTAAATAGATAATTTTTAAAGGAAAACACAAGCAATCAAACAAAAAACTATGGGTTTTTTAAATTTAATAATATTCCCTTGAGAAACCTGTACATATTAAAAACCCTTGTACAAACATGAGAATAACAACCATTGTAATTAAATTTTGCAAATACAATAATCACAAATAAAAAAAAATGACAATGCAGGGGCCTTACAATATAAAAGTACTTGGAAAAAGTGAACCATGGTCCACAAAAGTACAATCAGCTACCGATTACATGAAATAATAATAAATTAAAAAATGAAGGGTGCAATAAAGAGCAATAAAAAAAAAACAATCCTTAATAATACAGCCCAATTTAAACTATGCAGACCAATAAATTATGCGACCAATATAACAAGCAGCCCAAATTTAAATTATGCAGACCAATAAACTATGCTGACAAATATAACTAGCAGCCCAAAATAAAACTATGCAACTAAATACTAAAAGTGGTACAACTTTCTTAAATTCAATTAACAAGGAATTCAAAATGCAAAAATTTTGAAAAAGAAATCTTTTAAACTCTAGGGAGTTTATTAAACATTCTCAACCCAAAATTTTTTAAATATGGAATTTAAAATAGTTTTCTTTCGATTGTAAGTAAAAAAGGGGTATAAAAAATTTTTTTGTATATTTAAATCTTTTAACCTAACAAACGGGGGTTAAAATTGGAAATTAACATGTTATAAACGTTTTCTAAAGGGGGACATATTTACATAGCCAATCAGGGATGATGGACACCTAGAGTGCTCACAATGGGATACTCATCTGCTCCCGCTCATCTTACCAAACTTTCTGCTTTTGGTGGCCATCAACTCAGGGCCTATGCCCCTTCAAAATTTGGCTTTATATGTTCATTGGCAACCGTGTGTGGGCAGGGCGGATCCAGAAGGGGGTAATCCCCCCCCCCCCCAAGCCGAACCCCTCACATCTTACTAACCCAAACTCAACCCAAAAGGGCCCCAATTGATAGAATAAACCAAATCTTAAAAGTATAGTAAAACAATAAAATCCCAAAGGGCAAGTAAACAACTAAAATCTCAAATTTAATTATTTAAATTTTCATAACGCCTTTCTATCTTTCTTTTTTTTATTATTGAACCCATACTCGCCGCGCTTTAATTTACAACAGCCCATCACATCATGGAAAACAACGAATACTCGAAACTGAACATAACGCCTTTACTCTTTTTTGGGTAGCATTTGGCGTGGAAACTTTTTTGTTTAAAAAATTTTATAAAAATTTAAAATTTAAATTTGAAATTTTGTGTTTTTCTTATAAACTCACTGGAAGGTTTAAAAAAACCCTTTTTAGAAAAAAAAATAATTTTCTGTCTGTGTATTTTTGGAAATTTGAACTGAATCAGATAAAATAATAAAAAACCCAGCATACGAATAAAACCCCCCCCAAATAAACAAACAAATTTTTCTTTTTTAAATATAAGAAGAGAAATACACTTGCAAGAACACCAAAAAATTTTAAATTTCATCAACCCAAGGTAATTTTTTGTAAAATTTTTTATTTTATTTTAACGTAATTTGTTGGTTAATATTTTTTAAAAGTATTTCCAAGTAGCATTTCGTACTAAAATATTCATTTTTTTAACCCAAACTTTTAGTAAAAATTAAAAATTTGGGGTTTAATACTTGCAGAGTTTGTTTTCAGCTTAAAATTTTTTGAGTTATATATTTGGGGTGGCAATTAATCGGGAAACCCCCTTTTTTTTAATTTTAAAAACCACGACAAGAAAACATAAAATTCACACACCATTTCTGGTGACAGAAAACCTAATTTCCGTTCTTTTCCCGATGACGTGAAAGAAAACACTGCTAATATCGGGGGATGGTAAGAAAAGTACATCTAAGATGCGTAACACTTTTTATTTAACGATAGTTTTTCCTGACTAAATCAATACCAAGTCAACAGTAGTTAAAAACGTTGCTCTTTTTGAAGAACTGGCAGCATTAAGGATCGTGTAAAACGGAAAACCCCAACAACGTGCAGATGAACTCACATCATTAGATGCCCTTTCATATTTTGTCCAAATCCCTGAATCAAAACACAGCACAAAACAAAATTTTTTTTATGAAGAATATTTTTTTCTTTTTTTTTTTTTTTTTTTTGAGTAAAACTGCATAACGGTAGATCACGAATTTGTGAGGGGTCCAGCTCCCAGGTTTGTTCTCTTTTAGAACTACCCAGGGAATGTACATTTTAAAAATTTTCTGTGGACCGAACAACATCCCCCCCTGTGTATTAACGCACATACAAAAGCATTGATGTCCACTAATAAGCCTGAAAGCTATTATGCCACTCCATGGCAACTCCACACCTTGGCTCCCAGGCTTCAATATAGCTCCTCCAGAAAAAAAATGTCAAGGCTTACGTAAAAAATTTCCCAATAAGATCTTGAAGTCCCGCACCCCCCCATTACCCAAATCCCCCACATCAGAACCCCACTTAAAATTTCAAAACCCCCTCCTACATACTGCTTTCCAGTTGAGAAATCAAATTTTCGCCCAATACTAGCTGGGCCATAGGTGGAACATTTTTTAATAAAACGAAATAATTTCCCTCTTAACGATCCACAATACCTGTAGGGGGGAATAACCCTCCCAGTGGGGAGTGGACATTTTTAAAATCGGTTCCGAACTCGAGTGGGCAGATGTAACTACGGGAAATACAAAGGGGGATTACGAGATCACATATATTGGGGGGAGTCTCCCTACACAATGGATCCAATTACGAGTGCCCCTTCGTTTTTTTTATCGAGGGATTAGCTAGCATAAATAGAATCAGTAATGCAGTTTTAAAGGGTTTGATGGACGGGATTTAGCTTTGGGGGAAAAACATTTTTTATTAAATGTAATGACTTTTGAACTTTTTTCCAGCAAAAAAACTGAGATTTTACATAATTTTTAAAAAAATAATAATATAGCGGGGCAAAAACCATACGGGTGTGTGGTTTGTGGGGTGTGTGTGGTGGTTGTGTTGTGTGTGTGTGTGCGCGCGCGCGTGCGTGCGTGCGTGGTGCGTGCGGCGTTTTTTTATGTTTATGATTTAGTATTTTCCTCTATGTTCCCTACTTTTTTAATTTACCTCAGCTCAAAAATAATTTGGTAATATAAATTAAAAAAAACATACAGTTTTTTAAGAATAAAAGTAGTTTCCAAAAATTCAAAAAAATTTGTGATTTATAAAAATTTCAAAAACAAAACTATATATTTTAAAACAGGAATAAAAAGTACTAAAAAAAATTTTTGGTGAAAAATTTGGGAAAAAATACACAATTTTCTTACTAACCTAAAGGAAAAGAAAATAATATTTTACAACTTGAAGGAAAAGTTTCCAAAAAAAAAATGTTCCTTTATGGCTTGCTTGCAAATCCCAAAAGACCCTTTTTTACAAATCACAGCTGAGCAATAATAAATAAAGATGCGATAAAGCTTTTCTTCACACCATTTTTCTATGGATTCCCATTGAAATATAAGGGAAAAAGGCAAAAACTAAGTATAACATTGGGTAAACAGGACCCCCCTTATAACTTATTTTTTAAAAAAAACAGTTTATTTTTAAAACACTGAACCATTGTAAAACTTTAATAAAGAAAAAACTAAATTTAATGGATCTAATATTATTACATGAATTGTTAATTCAAAAGAATGCATTTTAAAAAATTTTTGTGGGTTCCAATAAACCCCATGTTAACTTTAGGGGTTTAATGAAAACATTTATTTCAACCTTTTCCTGTAAAATTAAAACCCATTTCCGTGGACTAATTAAAACAAATGACTCAACTTCACTCACTAGTAGACGGCTGACAATGGAGCGACTTTTACACGTGACGGAGGGTTTCAAATACTAAAATTTTTTGGCAACTGCGTCCCCGGGGTTTTACTAAAAAAAGAAGGAAGTAAATTTTCTGGGTTTTGGGGTAGACTCAGGGTCGACTAATAGACCCCAACCCCGCCATAAACCGCTCTTCGATCACATTGAAAGGCTAAGGCTCCTTTGGATGCACGGGGATTTTAATCCTCATCATTGGGGTTTATATGAGGGGCGCAGACCGATGCTTGTATATGGACCATTATTTGGTGGCCCAAGGTCAAACAATCACTGCGTAAAAAAACCTAACAAGGGGCAGGGTTAGCTTTTTGGGAAACCTTGGGGATTTTTTAAGGTACACCACCGCTGCAATGGGGGGGGCTGGGAAGTCTGCCCCCCTTTACATTTTTACATGGGAGAGGAAAGGCTTTCGGCATATAGCTCATGACCACGGTTTTTCTGGGGAACTCACTAAGCCATAACCAACCGAAATCTCTAGCATCCTACAAACGGAAATTCTAGAGATGTTTCGAAAGGATGCCCCAACAACCGACTTTGACAACCCCCTCTTATCGTGTCGTCATTGGGGACAAAAGATTGAGAACAAGGCGAATAATCGCAAAAGAAAACGCGATTACGTGGTACACAGATGGCTCACGAACCATCCCTTGAGTCTCGTTCGGGTCTATGGTGCCAGCAAAAACTGAGCTCGTTTTTAGCCTTGGAAACGCTAGGGTTTTTAAAGCAGAAGTGGGCAATAACTGCCTGTGCTCAGGGAAAAAATAGATTTGGGCCTTTGGGGGAAAAAAAATCACTGAACGAACAGCCAAGGCACTAATCACTTGCGTCGTTCGACTTCACCTCGGTCTATCTTGGGAAATGTCACGGGGGTTTTTATAACCCTGGGGGTTTTCCCAAAGGGCAATCCCGTCATGGTGCCAGGGCACACCGGGGACGAAAAACAAAGGGGGGGAGACCACTGTGCTAAGGAAAGGGACGGGGGAACGTCTCGTCGGCCCGAGCTGGCAGCGGGGTGCTTTCAGCCCCCAAGAGGGTTGCCTCACATGGTCGCCGCAAGTTCCAGGGGACCTGGGAGGCAACGCCCGGTAACAGTAAGCCAAGGAAGTCCTTTTGGAGCCCCCGACTCCAACACGCTGAACTCTTCTCTTGCAAGATCAAACCCGAGGGGGTTGGTTTTGTAACGGGCACTGGACGTTTTTGGGCACACATGAACAAGAGGGGTTCCCAACCCCCCAATTTTTCTTTTGTAGGTAAGTGGGGGGAAAAGGAGGATCTGGACGGCACATCCTCTTTCACTGCCCAAAACCCTAGCTAGGGAATGGGATCTCACCTTGGCGGCGATTTTGAACGTGGCCCCGGGGTACACGAAACCCGTCAAAGCAATCTCAAGGTCTCTAAGGGCCTTGGGTTGGTTTTAGGTTTGAAAAACCCAAAAGGGCCACAAAAAACATTTTGGGCCCGGGCCGTTCCGGGTTTTAAGCCTAGCCCTTTACATCTAAAAAAAAAAATTTGGCCCCGGATTTCAGTCACAGTAGGGTGGCGCACAAAAGGGCGACATCGCTCTGACGGGGCAAAATTTTTTGTGAGGAAGGTTAGCTTACCCTCTTTAAAAAAACCGTAGCAATGAAATTACGGGTTTCCCCTTCGAAAACTGCCCCCACACGCTATTCTTTGTTGATAAAGACTCACTCTGAAACTGAAAAAGAAATACCAAGGTTTAAATGATAAAGAAGATAATTTTATCACCATTTTACCTATTTCATTTAAGTTTTTTAAGTAAATATTTTTGTCATATTATATTGTTTTGCATTTATTCCCTTTCCTCAAATACAAAGTCGGTGCAGAAATTAAAGTCACCCGAGTTTGAAGGGTTTTTTCTAAGGAACTAGTGGGCCCACAAAAAATCTAATCAGACCATTTTTTTTCCTGGGTTTTTTTGTTCGTTGAATATACATTTTTTAATTTTATTACAATTTTAGTTTTTTTTTATCCGATTGGAAAAAAAGGGGGGAATTTTTAACAAATTTTTTCCTTATACGTAAAATTTACACAGTTAATTACTCAAAAGCCCTTTTTTAATAGTTTTAAATTTTAATACTCGTTGATAGGGCCCTTTTTTTTTTCCAAAAATCACGCATATACTTTCACTATAAAAGTTGTACGTAACATTACATTACTTAAGGGTAAATAGTATTAAGGATGTAAATTACTTACATAAAAAAGGGAAAACAAACGAAGTCATTAATTTTACGACCTCAAAACCAAGAAAACAATGTTTTAAAATTGAAAAGAACTTTTTTCTCAAAAATTTTCAAATTTAAATGATGAAACCTAAAAAAAGATTTCCCCTCAACCATTATTTAAAAAAAAAAATTTATACATTTCGGTTTTTGACAGTAACGTGAAATTTGGGTTACAAAACAACAGTTCAAAATTTTGGTACATTTTGTTTTTAACTAGGAACAAATTATTTAAAAATTGTAATACAATTTTTTAAAAGGAACTCTTAACGTACAATGTTACTACTCATAACGTACCATAACGGGAAAACATGGGGTATTAAATTTTCGAGGCCTCGTACTTCCTTTAAAAAAAGCCTTTAAAGTCGGGTCACATAATTTTTGCGCCGACGTGAAGAAACAAATTGCATAAAACCCTAAAGAAAAACGGGAACGCGAGTCAAGCGGGTCGAGGTCACCCTACAGTTAGTCAGAACCCGAACACTACGCACATTTCAATGTCATGTCAGGGCCCGTTTTCACACTTACCAAAAAATTTTTACTTTTTTTTTAAAAAAACAAAAAATTTTAACAATATTTGAACAGAAGGGGGATAACAATTTAGTAACAAATTTGATAACAAAGTTATAAATAAGTTAAAAAATTTTCATTTTTGGAAAACCCGTTTTTTTTTTCAACAAAATTAATAAAAATGGGATAACATTCATATGTTTTGTTTTCAACATTTTTGCATTGCGACCTTTCCCGCCCACTCAGTACCGCTTTAAAAAGCACGGTTAGAGGCCGTGGTTCTTGCTGCAGCTGCTTTCGTTATTTTTTTAAAGCAAGAAACCTAAAGATTCTGGGTTTTTGCCTTCTTTTAGTCCAAAAGGGAGGACGTGGGAAATAACATGTTTTCAATATCTACAAAACGATATGCCGACCCCCATCGGGGGGAACTTTTAGATGTATGGAATCTTTTAAAAACTTCCCCGAATGACAAATTGTGACTTTGAATTCTATTGCAAATGTAACTACATCCAAAACGCGCAGTAACTTTTTTTATAAAAAACGTTTTCAACTTCTCGGGAGATCAAAGAACGTTTCCGACCTGGGGGGTAACAAACATCGATTATTTTAAAACCGATTTTGTTGATAAAAAATTTTACTGAAAATGTTTTTAGGTGTTTTTTAAAAATATTTAACAATTATAACAGTGTTAAAAAATCCGGTGTAAACGTGGCTTAAGCCGTTTTTTATTGTTTTTTCCGGTAATTCATAATTTTAATATTATTTTTTTTTGTATTCCTTTTTTCTTAATTTCTAAACTATGAAGTCTCATTTTTTTTACTGTTTTCACTGTTAAAATTTCCCAACATATTGCTTTTCATTCAACTGCAATAATAACTGTTTATCAGGGTGGCGCTCGAAAAGATCCAACATTTGTTTTGGGGAGTATTTGTTCCGGTTTCCTAGTAGTACGTTTGTAAGTTGGGAAAACTATTACTTTTTTCATGGAATTATTTTCCCCCTTTTCCGCTTCCTTATTAAATTTTTTTTTAAGATGGCTGATAAAGGAAGGTTGTCTTGGATCAACGCATAAAGACTGTGTTGTTTTTATGAAAAAAAGTGCGGTGCTTACACAAAGATGGTTTCGTGCTCATTTTCAAAAACGCCGGTCACCATCTTTTAAAACTATCGTAACTTTATAAAAATTTAATAGTATGGGTCATTATTTGATAGGAAGCCAACGGCCTTCCACAAATGTTGAAGCTTTAGAGCGCGTTTTGGTGATGAGGAGTCCAGGCAAGACGACTAAAAAGCGGGAGCAGATCTTCACATTTCTAGGGGATCTGTGTAGCGAATTAAAAAAAATTTGCATTTGAAAACCCAAAAAAAATTAAAGTTTACCGAAATTAACAATTGACAAAAAACATCAACTAATGGTTTTCGCAGAATGGGGGTTTTTAACAAGACATATTGATTAAATAATGTTTGGTTCTCAGATGAGACACATTTCACTTTAAAGGTGTTTTTAGTAAACAAATCCGTTTTGGCTTTCAAAAAACCACTCTTTCATGAAAAATTGCATTAGCTCCAAGAATTACGGGATGGGCAGCCACTTGAGCTATACCCTTTTTTTTTTAAAAACCGTGTAACGGGCATTATCAAAAACGCAAAGTTATTTTGTTTTTTATCAATTTACGCAAAAGGGTTTCAATTAGAGAAAACCCGGGTTTAGCGGAATGGAGCCATCCACACACGGTAAGCTTTTTAATTTTCTGCATGAAAATTTCAACGAAAATGTCATTCCAGGGAGATTTTCCTAAAACGTTTTGCTGTGGCCATAATGACCCGAAACAGTCCCCGAATTTAATCTGGCGATTATTTTCTTTTGGGGGAAATTTTGAAGGAGAAGATCTTCCCTAAACATCCAAAAACATGATGGGTCTGCGAGTGCTAATCCCCTTTAGGCATGTAACGAATAACCGAGGACATTTGTCGCATCATCAATAACAAAGGCTCGTCAACAAGAAGGGGCCACATTGAACATGTAATGGCCTAAACCAAAGACACATGCAGAAAAAAAATTTATACAAAAACCCTTTCTGTATTTCATTTACAATAAATTTTCTTTAACAAAAATAAATGTTGGATCATTTTTGTGCGCACCCTGATAACATACCCGCTTACAATAAAACACACAAACAGAGGGGCAAAACACGGCATTCATAGTGGGTATTTATAGTGAAAATTTTGGGGTCTTGTTATATTTTCGTCTTCGAAATTTGACAAAAAAACTACACAGATTTATATTTCCTTTTCCCCTTTTGGTTCCCTGAACTCTCTGAGGGGATCTTTTTAGGTATTGTTTGTTGGTTAAAAACAAGACATAATATCATATTTAAACATTCTAAATCACCTCCGCACCCGTACAGCCGCCATTTTGTATTTTTTACGAATTATTTTTAAAACTATTTAACATTTCAAATTTATTCTACACATTAATAAAAACCATTTTCTTACGGAAATAAAAAAATCTACAGAACATTTATTAATTATATTCAAAATGGCGGCACTTTGAAATGTTGATCCTTAATAACTTTTAGAAAGTTAGGATTACAAGAAATTACAAGAATACCTCTTTTTTTCAAATTTTATTTGAAATAAAAAATGTAACGTTATATGAAATCGGACAACAAACAACTGAGATTTGAGATATTGATCATATACGCATGAATGTGTACAGTCATGGTTTCGTTCTGCGCGAGTCAACCACAACAATACATAAGCGATCTATTCTGATTACTTTATCCAAACCACTACAATAAAGTGATTTTGTGACGTTATTGTAAGGAAAATGCCTTTAGCAAGCAACCGGAAATAAGTTGCAGAGGATTTTCATTGTTATTAAATTAGATAAAATTAATTGTAACATGAAGTAGTGTCCTAAAAACTTGAATTTTTGTAAATTCTAGGTTTGTAGAATTGTTGAAGGTACTGGAATTATTGAATAAAAAAATTAATTTTCTGCTGTGCGCCAGTGACTTTCCAGTCGTGTTTTCCTTTGCAATCAAATAAGAGGACGAAATTTTGAGCATTGTTTGCAATGTGAAAATAAATTTAATTAAAGTTTCAATTTATAATCTAACGTTCTTTTATTTTTTAATTTTACTTGTTTTATGTCTACAACTTGCTTTGCATCACAAATAAATGTTACAAAATTTCAAGTTTTTAGGTCACAACTTGAATTGTGGATAAAATTAGTTTTTAATTTAATAACAACAAAAATCATCTGCAACTTATTTCCGGTTGCCTGCTATAGGCATTTTCATTACAATAATGTCAGAAATCACTTTACTGTAGTGTTTTGGATAAAAGTAATCAGAATAGATCGCTGAGGTATTGTTCGCGCAGAACGAAACCATGACTACACATTCACGATAAATGATTAAATACAAAAATTTTCAAATCTCAATTGTTTGTCGTCCGATTTCATACAACGTTACATTTTTGGATTTTAAATAAAATTTAAAAAAAAAGTATTCTTGTGTTTTTTTGAAATCCTAACCGTTCAAAGATTATTAAGGATCAAACGTGTTAAAGTGCCACCATTTTGAAAATAATAAACAATGGTTTTTGATTTTTTTTATTTCCGTAAGAAAATGGTTTTATTAATGTGTATACTAAATTTGAACTCTATACGTTAAAAAGTTCAAAAAATAACAAATAATCTGTAAAAAATACAAAATGGCGGCTGTAAAGGTACCGGAGGTGATTTGGAATTTTTAAATATGATATTATGTGTTGTTTTTGACCCACAAACAATACCTAAAAAATCCTCAGAGTTCACGGTGTGTGTGTGTGTGTGTATAGGATGGAAAAATATATGTAACGCTTTCACAACTTTTGTATGACTTCACTTGTTAAAGTGAAATATTGTACATGATCATGGTTACAAAAAACATACTTTTTGACGCAAATGAAAGGCCTATTCAAGAGAAATTAATTACCGCAAATCGTACTTCGAAAGGTTTATCCTTTCCAGAGTAGCGGTCATTTGAATTTCAAAGTAACTAATTTGTACAATATTATTTTTCCGCTATTTAACGGTTTTGAGTAAATTATTCTGATCAAAAATTATACTTTATAGAACTATAGATATTTTGATAAATCTTGCATGATGGATGAGCTTTGTTTGGTCTAAATCAGATTAAAAATGGTGACAAATCACTTCGCTTCTTACTTCTTCTGTCTTCCCTTTTACTGCTGCCATCAGAACAGTTTCAATATCTTTGTATATCTTGACTCAAGAATGTTGAAATCAGTATTCAATTTCTGACTTTAAAGTGTCCACAACTTCAAAGTACTGCTTTCTCAAAGTCTCTGGGCCGGAGAACGTTACTGGTTAAAAACCTTAAGGACATTTTTTTGTTCAAATCGTTTTGGAGGAGCACGAATATGGGAAAGGGTTGCGGACAATAAAACCATATCTGTCCCTAGTTTCTCTACTTTATTCGTTAAACTTCTTATCAATTCTCAAATTTGTTAATCGATGTTTAGTTCTATTGTTACTTACAAATTGCTGAGTGAGAGTTTAAATTAGGTTATATGAATGATAAAGTTACCAGCCACTTCAAAATGAATGTGTTTTGATTGATTAATATATGACATCAAAATTCATCTTTTTTACCTCTGCTAAAAATTATTAGAAGTCAATGTTTCTTCAATGACCCCTCTGACCCCTTCTTACAGTTCTAGGGGGGTCAGCTGACCCGTTGGTTCCGCCATCACTTCATCATACGACAGGACAGTGGCCTAAGGGATGGATCCGCACTGGTACTGGATGGGGTCTTGGCAAGCCATCTCAAGAAAAATATTTGCATTATATCTCAACATCTTACACATTTAATTAACCTCAGCATAACTACTGGTGTATTCCCTGATAATTATAAATGATCAAAAATTATTCCTCTACATAAATTTAATAATTTTACAGATAAAATTATTTTCATGCTATTGCTTTATTAAGTGTTTTCTCAAAGGTATTGGAAAACATTGTTAAGGATCAGTAGGTTTTATATTTACAAAAGAACCAAATATTAAGTGAGTGTCAGTATGGATTCAGACAGGATAAACGTATAAATGATGCGCTGTTTGATATTAATATAAAATTAAAGAACAGCATTTCAAACAATAACGATGTATGCTCCTATTTTTTATTTAATGAAATCCTTTGACTCTCTGGATCACGCCATTTTGTTGAATAAGTTAGGTAAGGGGTCTGTGACACTGTGCCGTCGTGGTTTCGGAGTAATTTGAGTGGATGGAGACAGGTAGTATTTGTAGAAGGAATAGGGACCCTTACCTGATTGAATATGGCGTGATTTAGGGCAGCACTTTAAGGCCTATTTTATTTTTAATTTACATAAATAATATTGCTAAAATTCAATTAGACAGGAAATGTTTCTTTTTGCGAATGACAGCCTGCTATTTCTCGTTAGAAAAAGTGGGCTAGAAGTACAAACAAAAGAAATTTGATGATTTTGAAAAGGTGGTTTGATCATAATGTCCTTTCATTGAATATTTCACAATGTTTGCCCATATAATTGAATTTTATTTCACATTATAATTTTAATGATTTGAAAATTCATCAATGTGGTAATTATTCAAGTGTATCTTCAGTACAAGTGAACGTCACACAACACAATTGCATATTGATCATGGGTGCTATTTCATTCGATCATAAGTGGCTATGGAAGTTAGTCACGGTTGCTACTCAAGTTGATCATGGTTGCTACTCAAGCTAGTCACAGTTGCTATCCAAGTTGTCATGGAATAAGCCTTTAACTTTGAGGAACATTGATTTCTGTGACTATGGATGTGTCAATAATATCCTAACTGAATACCAGGTCAAATGTCTTAAGCACCATACAGTGTCGAGGGCAAAGCTGTATGTAACCCCTACCCCACTTTTTTAGTCTGCTTATTTAAATAAATCAACATCTTCCATGAGGCGCATGAGAATGAGTTCTTTGATAGTGCTTTCGTAAAAAGCCATAGGTTTAAGATATGGACACCAACTTAAACACAAAAACTGTATAGAATCGAATGTTTAGTATACCTATGACAAAACAACAAAAACCGGAATAATCTAAAATTGTCCAAATATAAAATAATTAAATTACTTCCTAAATTAGTTATATTTATACATTAACCCTTTTAAGTTGCTCTCTGCCAGTGCCATAGGGTATCTACCAATTTGTACAATGTGCCATTAAATAATTCATATTTGTTATTTAATACAGAAAATTAATAATTTTTGTACCTGATTATAAATGAATAACTATTCTATTAAACTAACATATAAAAATAGCCTTATAATACTGTATAAGATTTTTATTAAAAATAAATGTACGAGATAAAAGTGTCCGTCGTCTCTTTTTTTTATATTTGTGCATACTTATGACCATGATAAAAAGAGGTGGGCTCTATTGAACTACTTTACTGGAAAGGAAATTTCATTATAACATCCTGTTGAAATTTCTCAATGTTGACAAATAAGTTATGGCAATTTTTAAACTGTTCAGAACAGCTGTTATTAGACAGGGTTTGAAACCTTTTGTATCAAAATATTATACAAACATACTATAATCATGGCTTTTATGTAAAAGTATATGTTAAAAAATGAGAAAATAATCCTAAATTGATAACAAATCTAATTTTTAATTTTGTTTGAGAAGTCTTGTTAATAGGACTTAACAGGGTTAAAACACTTGTTGTAAAAAAAAATACAGTAGATAGAAACTTAATTTCAATACAAAAGTTGACGAGAATATTATTTTTTTTATTCAGTATACAAATTCATCCAACTTAAAAAAAAAGAAAAGAAAAAAAGATTCTACTCTGAGAATTACTTTGAAGCCCTATTATAAAGAAACCACAATTTGTACAACATTTCTGATTGCTACATTAATTACTTTGGCTGGTTACAAAATCTTTTATGCTGGTCATACTTACCTGACAAAAAAGAAAAATAATGTTCTCACTGCTAGAAAATTTCATATCACAGTTTTGAATTAATTAAAATAAGGTTTTCATTTTAATGCTTGTATAAATTATCTGTTGCAAACACGATTTAATAACATGCTACAATTATTATCCTCGTTTCATCCTGTAAAAACTGTTATGCCACATGTGTATCCAGTGGCAGCTACTCCATACGAGCAAGTGAACCCAATGTGAGATCATAATGAATTGCCTCCGGACCACTGTCTAATTATACTAGAGCTTTATATTACCTTATATTTAGTCAAGTGGTCCAACACGTTGTCAGATGGTGACTGGTTTCGACTAACTCACGTCATTCTCAAGCCGAAAATACATCAAATCTTCACTTTTGTGAAGTTGTGAGAAGTCTTCAAAAACACTGAACTTAAACGAACGGACGAAACATGAAAAACACAAAGAGGACATTTAAATCGGTCTCTCCTTAAAAAAAAAGAAAAAACTAAACAAATGTTACTTATTAATAGTGTGTGAAGTAGGATAAGGTATTTTCAAATACAATGTTTCGCAAGTAAATTGCGTATAGTCATAAACTGCATTTTTATTTTAGTTTATTTGTATGCTACTTCTTTTGGCTATTTATATTTTATCATTAATATACAGATGTTCTAACAATGTAATACTAAACTGTCTTTTCTCTGTTTTATTTTAAATGATTTAATAACTGTACTTAATGTAAACAGATACTGATATAAGTAGAGTGGTGGTAGTGATAATCTATAGATAGAGATAAGCAGGATGCAGAGAATGCCACTAAAGTGACCAGACTGGACTCTGTTATTTTTATGCTTTATTAATAATTGCGCTGCCATGCAACTAGTTTAGTGGAATTTCCACATTAACGAATGATTATTTTCATTTTTCCATCATAAATATTTCAGATATTTTTGCCAATTGCACATTCTTAGAATATTAATTGGCAATTTTGTATTTGTAATGGAAGAATAAAAATCATTATTTCATTTCAGTAACATATGTTTACCATTTATAAATGAAGACATAAAATAATTAATATTGCAAATCATATTTTCACGTTTAATGTTTTATTTTCACTAATTTTCAACTAGTTCATTAATTTTCCTTTAAAATTCTTTGTAGTTATCTGTCTCAATATCTATTATTTTAGCATATTGTTTTAAGCATAGGTTTTCTGTTTACATTTTTGAAATGATCGATGATAGCTTAACCAACCAGGTATTTTTATTAAATTTTGTGGAATAATAAGAATATGAGGTCTAGTTTATTCGTATGTGACAAGTCGTGCATTGATTGCTTATAAGACATGTGGTTTGGCACTATTCAAGGAGTTCACAGGGACTTATGTTACAAGTTGAGGAGTGATTGTATTACATAGATTATTGTATTTTTGACTGATGTGTTCATGCTATGGCACATTAGCTTTTTAAGAAGTTTGCTGCAATTAGTGGCACACGATTTGTGAATCCACACTATTTTTAGTAATATTTATTCTTGATAAGATGCATTGAATATGTGTACACATTTAATAAATCTGATTAATGTCCCATCTCCACAATGCAGTCATTGCCCATCCATTCCCCCCGCACCCATCCTACAAACAACTCTTAACTAACACTCATCGCCCCCCCCCTCATAAATAACTTTATCCTTTATTATTGTATTGTTCATCAGTAGGACTCCAATTGTAGAGATGGGGGTGAACAAGTGTGATGAGTGTAGATGAACGAGTGAAGTCATTGTTACTAACTAAGGTCGACTGTTTCTCAGAAAGAGCTATTTATTAATAGCCGAGTCATCCAAACCATGTATTAATGGTCTGATTTTCAGCTAATTGAAAAGCCTAACACTCAGTTTTCTTCCCTACACAACATCAGAACCTTGACTATCACCCAATATGAACACCCCAGAATTCTCTAGTAGTGTCCATGTCGATGGCAACCATTAAGTGGTAATTGTGTTGGTATTAAGAGGACTGAGCATAAAGCGTATAACCTACTACCTCCTCAACACTTTGTCCCCAAGTAGCTGGATTACAGCACTGCTCCACTAGTGCTGATAACTATACTGATCCTCTCACCCATCTCATACAAGACTCTAGACAGAACCTCCTACCCACCCTACTCGAGATTATTTAACTGGACCTTTCAAACTTATGCAAGGCTCGCCTGACATAAGAACCGAACAATTTCTGAATAATTGTTGAATGCTAATCACTTTTAGCTTATAGAAAATCTTGTTAAGTATGAATAAGTCCACTTGAAATGAACTATCCTCTAAAATTAAAGAAGTAGCAACGATGGATAAAACGTAGTTTGTGTTAGATTTAAAAACCCAAAACCATTTTTACAATAAGTTTAAATTTAAAAAATATATATTACATAAGATTTAGAAACATTCCTAAGACAATACAAAATTAATACTTGACCCTATGATTGTGAAATGTAAATTTTCATTCATTCAGTGATTTTAATTCACTGTGTCCAGAAATTCATGTTCAATTGTTGCATTGTATGTTTTACAGTTCTATGATTAACGTTCACATAATAGAGAAATAAATCTACATACATTAGTAATTGTAAAGCTATGTATGCGGAGTGTGGTAAAACATATAATTGGGCTCTTATAGGTTTGTACCTAATAGAGCCGAGCAAGTAGAGTGTTTGGGAGTTCTGGTTAGTTGGGTGTAGCCAGAGGTATTCACAAAAGAATGTAATACTTGTGCATTTTGTACTTAAAATGTAAATATTTGTGCTTGTATTTTGATATATTTATCCATTTTTACTTGTATTGTAATATTGTTGTGCTTTTATTGAAATATATTTGTGTTGTGTGATGATCACTTGTACTGTATATGTAACAACATGTATTATGCTAATTAAGAAACATTTAAAAGTAATCTTTGTGCTCCACAGAAAAAACTTAATTTCACAAATAAGATAACCCTGAACTGGCTGGGGAATTTTTGTGATTGTATGAACAGAGTCCAGATTTTAATAAGCTATCAAGTGGCATTTCGCTGGACTTTCCGTAAAATTAAGATAATTACCATATAAATGAACTTGATTATTGTATCTTGCATCAGTGTATAAGCATGTTGGTGTTAGTGTTTCTTGGGCTGTTCCTCAGTCATGGGCTGTGCCAAACTACAGGTTTCTATTTATTTGTTTCTTTAGTCTTTGCTATATTTCATAATCAAACTTCACTGTTATAATGTTGAATATATTAGTTCTGAAACTGAATAATAACTTTTACTAAGACTAAAATAATATATGGCAT
>JAQJVL010006342.1:0-29622 GCA_035578905.1 Stictocephala bisonia
CCTGTTCACTTATGGGATTGATTAACGTTTACGTATTCTGATTGAAAGAAATATAAACTTCTTTGATAAGAAAAATAAATATACGCTGAAATGTTAAAAAAGCTTTATATACAAAATTTCATTTTTGTTTGAATTTAATTCCCCATTCAGAGATCCATGATGCTTTGATGTCACCAAAATCGAATTAAAAAATCCCTTTTTGATACTGGAAAATCAAACAATTTATTTAAAATATTGCAAATGATTTTTAATCATTTAATTAATAGTAGACAAAAAGGTCCGGTTTTAGACTCACTTTTCTGGCCTCTGATTGGTCGAGAGCGGTCACGTGACTTGTCCAAGATGGCGGCGCAGTGGTACCAACCCACGTGGGAATTTTCCCTCCCAAAATTTCCCTCAAATTCCTAAATTTCCCTCCAAATTCCCACATCATACTATATAAAATTCGCTGTTAACCTAACTTTTTCCGTGTTATACTATATAAAATTCAATGTTTACCTTGTTATACTATATAAAATACACTAACTTTTTTCGTGTTATACTATATAAAATTCACTGTTAACCTAACTTTTTTCGTGTTATACTATATAAAATTCAATGTTTACCTTGTTATACTATATAAAATACACTCCTATCCTTTTCCCCGTTATACTATATAAAATGTAAAAAGATGGCGGTCTTTACACTATATAAAATGCTTTTGGGTATTCCTCTGTGGCTACCTTCGTACGCTCTTAGCCTACGATATACGCGTCGTCTGCTGGTCTGGCGCGCATGCGCGGGAACTTGTGCTCGGTGGACAAGCGCGTTACGTCACCACTCATACAGCGGCTGCGAAACTCGGGTATAGGACTCCAGGCGCCAGGCTGGTTTTCCTGGCGCGACACTCAAGGGCGCGCATGCGTGGGAACTACCAACAGCTGTGCGCGGGTGACGCATGCGCAGGGAATTGCTACATTAAACAGCTGTGCGCACCTACCAGCGCTCCTAGCAGCAATTTCCAAGACATAAATATATATTATACAAATTAGACAAAAAGTAATCAACCTCCCGTGGTCCAGTGGTTAGCGTACCCGACTCTAGTTGTCCATACGTCTGTCAGTAGGTAAAGGTCGTGATATTGTTTCATAGTGGTCATACCAAAGGTTGACCACACAGTCTGTGCATGTACATAGTGTGAGTCGGATGCGGAACCACTCGGACACAAGGTTGTTTTTTACTAACAACATAACTAAATGACTTAAAACATACACAATTAAAAAATAACAAATGTCAATTTTACTCTGTACAAACGCGCACCTGGTGGCAAAGCTTGTAACTACTAACCTAGCGTGCGCACCATGTACTAACACAAAGTGCTTACATTTACCTTATCAGGAATGCGGTAAAGATACGTTGTGGTTTATGATAGCTTCCGTGAGCCCGCTGGTGTTCGCTTCATTCTCTCTCTCCACCATGGAACCATCAGCATCAATTATAATTAGCAGAGTACTCAGGAACAGGGAGGAGTTTCTAGGTTTCCACAGGGAACTTCGTTCATTCCCTTTTCAAGACCGTACAGTACGTCTGTACTGTACGTTAATCAGTAGAAATGAAGAGGGTACAGAAGTGGAAAGCGTATTGGTCCCAAATACCTTCTTCCTTAATCTTCATCGTGTGGACAATTGGGAGTGTGAGTTGGAGCAGGAGGGCACCGAACTTCATGTCCAACTCATTGTAAGCCCCGGTGTAACAGACGATGATGAGTATCATGACATATCATTCATTTTCACCTAAACTCCTCCTCCTCTGCTAAAAACGGCCCTTTTCAGGGCCCCATAAATATTGATACATAGTTTTAAGTGGAGTGACGTCATTTACGTCCACTACCTGCTCGCCCCACCCATGGTGTCACTCCTGCTTTTTCTAAATTTGACACTCTGTCACTTCATTTTAATTTTTTTAATTTTTAAGAGATGGCAACTAGTGTGATTTTTCGGAAGGCCATCACTTTCTGCAGCGGTGGAGGGGCTGCAGAATTAAAAAAACCTTTTTTCAATTGATTAGATGATCCAGTTTCCACACCACCCAAGAGGTAGGATCTCGGCGCGTTTTTTATTATAGTGAGTTTCCCCAGTAGGCCTAGTCTCACTAGCCGTGAGAACGACTGTTTATTGTAACTTGCCCCATCCATCGCAAGTTACGGTGGTAGCCACTCCATAACAAAATTGCTACCTCCCGCTATTATTTTTGTATTTATTTTTTTATACTTTTTTTGGGTCCCTCTGTAAGTAAAGACATCACTTTACTCAGAGAAGCCTTTCAATGTGACGAACAAACTTACAAAGGGGTTTTTCAGTACCATGATTATGTAATACAAACATCTCACACCCTGGTTTTACGGGTTTTACGCCTACCATAGAGTGTTCCATTCAACTAAACTGTACGAGGGCCCATTGCATACTAGATGCATCTGCGACTCGAGGTCTTACGGGGTTTAGCCCAGCCCCAAGCTGCAGGACTGTCTCAGGACTTACGCGTTTTACGGCTGCCTTAGAGAACAGTCGGGCGGTTTTTTATTGAATTTGGGCCGCCCTCACCTCGACAGTTCATGTCCTGGACTTACGGAGTTTAGGCCAGCCATAGGACGCACATTCACACAGAGATATCTGTATTACATACACGGTTATAATGTTTAATGTAAAACGCTCCACTTACGTTTTGATACAGTATAATATCTTCCCAGTCTACTTTGTCTGCAAAGTCATCAATAAATTTTTCTGACAAAGTCTGGTATTTACTTACTATTGTCCAACAATCAACATTAAAGTTAGGAGCCATTTCCCTCAGTATATCTTCGGGAAACTTTGTCCTTTTTAAAATCAGACCCCAGTTTACCCTGTGTTGGTAAATTCTCAACATATCTAGTGAAAAATCATAGTGGGCTGACAGTAGGTCCCATTTAACGTATCTGTCAAATTTCATAATAAAGCTGTCGGTCATAACACCGACTGGAGCCTTCGGCTCCTTTGAGAGCATAGTCCATGTGTCCTCCATGGTTGTTAGAGACATAATGTCCAAACTAAAGTTTGGACAGTCTTTTATACTCTTGCTGCGCTGCTCTAAAGGCGCACTTGAAGTTACAATTAGCGTGTATAGGTAATATGCAAGCGTTTGAACAAGTATTTGAACAATCTTTCGGTATTTCAATTACGTTAGGATGAAATTCTTTTAAAAAATTGACTTTTTCCAACCCTTGACTATAAATTTTAGTAAAAGGTTTACAAAGTGTTCGAATTAAATTTTCATCGTATTCTATACTACCCTCTTCCCACTTTATTCCGTGCAAGTGTCGTATCAACCATCTAGCTGTCCTTTTTTGTTTTTCATCAAGTGCACACTTGCAGTAAGGTGACTTGAAAACGATTTGTGTTTGAAAATGTTCGCTTACTATTGCCAATTCTTTCACTATAAAACGGTTATTATTGTCAGTAAAGGCTTGAAATTCAACTACCGCAGCCATTGACTCTATTAATTTCACAAGTTAATCTGTTAAAAATGTGCGGAGATGGACTGTTGAATCCCCCACAGAGATATTGTTTTATAAGGTCTTCCTCGTAAAACAACTCTCTCAACTCCAACTGTATTAGCGGAAGGTTGGATAGAAACTGCGCCCACTCGCCCGAGTTAAGTGACAAAGTGCTACCCGGGAGGTTGGGAGTAAACTGAGCTTGCTCGCTCGGATTAAGTGTTAAAGTACTTCCCAGGAAAACATGCGGTGCCCCAAAGATCGATAAAACTTTAACAACTTCCATTTCGTTAATTTCCAAATAAATCTTTTTATTATCTTTGAGGGCTTTGGAAATGTTATTAAAATTTACACAAAACTGATTAAATACATCAAACGACCAGTAAACGGAGTCGTGTCTTCCCTTGAACATTACTCCGAGACCGTAGTCTCGGTTTTTAAAAATCCCGACGGTAACTGATTTGGAAAAGTTTTCATTTAGAAAGAAAACCTGTTTTAGAAAAATACCGTTTAACATGTCGATGGGCTCCAAGAGCTTAGGCAGCGTGAGATACTCACCGGACGGCTCCATTCTCTCAACTGAATAAGATATTTTTTATCAACCACTAATCATACCCCCCTCCCCTCCACCACCCCCGTTTTCTAAACTCCCTCCTTTTAACGACTCCTTGATATTTATTTTAAAATTAGCGCCAGATCGACCTACTGTGAACTTTGTCTTTTTATACCAAATAACCTCGTCCTGCAAACGGTCCGCGTCCCAACCATTTACCTCGGGTGGTGGGGGTACATAGACCGAATCACTAAGCATAACCCGATCGATGTGACTAATTAGGTAAGGCTCTACACAGGACAACTGTTCAACGTACCGTGAAATGCAAGGTAATAAGCTGACAAAGGTCAACCATTCGCCTTTAGTGAAAAGAATAGATGTTTCGTTAAACTTATCACAAAGCTCTACATGGGGCTTTTGGTATATGTTACGGATAGTGCATTTAATGTCCTCATCAATGAGCCTCTTTTGAAGACCACCTTTGTTACTCAGATCATGAGTGATTGAAGGTTCCAATTCCTTCAACTTTGTGAATTGTTCGTTGTTTAGTAAAACGTATTTCCGCATGCCTTGCTTATGAAACAAGACACCCACTTGAAAGTGAAACTCATCAAACAGACCCACGGTGACAACCTTGGAAAAATCAGAGGTTATGTTGTACATAACCTTTAGAAAAGCTGTCAAGTCCTGCAGATACTCACCTGTGGGCTCCATGATCTCAACTGAATAAACCGATTTAGTTTGATTACTAAATACTATTCCCCCTCCCCCTTTTATTACATAACCGTTTCGACTGACTAATTACGTCATGCTTTTTACTACGTTAGTCAGTAAAGTGTACATCAGGTGGGAATCGTGAATTATTAAACAGTAAGCTGTAGTCTTTTCCGGTACGTTATTTTTAAATTCAAATTCGACGCGTACATCGACAGGTCCAGACTTGATTGAATCATTCTGCTTGGAGCAGTCAATTACAAAGATCGGACATTTCGATTTAAAAGTATCCAAGTCCATGATGGGTGAATTGGAAACACCGTAGTATGAAGACTGAAATTTCGCGTACATTTCATAGAATAAACTCCAATCACCTCGGATATTGTCGTAGGGATAGTACTGTGAGTTGAGGTATAACTTGATATCCATTAAATCACAATGGTCAAAACCCGACATGTCCTTTTTTATGTTATTTTTCCTATCAGTTTGAAACGCTAGTATCACATAGCGGGGTTTCTCAATCTGTGATGATGTTTTGACGGTCCAGTTGTGTCTCTTTGTTTGCGGGAGCGTAGGATACTCGTGACACTCCCACGACCTAAAGGGAAGATGAATCGGTGTGTCCTTATTAACGAGTTTTAAAAGTTTTTCTTTGTAACTATCGGAAACAGTCAAGTGTGGGACACGCCAGTACAAGTCGGTTATTTCCAGAGTGTGTGATAACGCATCCTCTGATAACATCACATCCGTGTTGTTGGCTGACCGCAACAGTATCAGCTCTTGTTTTATATTTACAATAATTTTCCTGTAATCTTCCATGAAACCGAAGAGCAATTTTAATGGGACGGTAAAAGTAAACTCGGTTGTTTTTTTTGATGACTCTGGACCGAACCAACAAGCGTTTTCCAATGCATTTGTTTCATTCTGTCTCAGTGACAGTAAATTCTTAATAGTTGATACAACACCCAAGTTTTTAGTCCGGTCCACTGTTATACCAGAAATTTCGTATCTAATATCTTCAAACAAGTACGCCATAGCGTTGTTAATCAGAGATACGTCTGCGACTACACCGCCAACCTTTTTGGCTGTAATTTTACCAGAAATATGCAGAGAACTTTCAAACGGAGCAGTAATAATGTCCTGTTGACTGACGGCGATACGTATTTCATCATTGTTTTTGAAAGTTGAAGAGGCGTACGGTTTGTGTGTGTGATACTCACAGCTTGTAATAACATCGCTGTATTCGACTTCTCCCTCAATTTCCAACATTTTGTAATTTTATTTTAAATCCTAAGGATCTTAAAAACTTTGTATTGCTCGATGTTAACACCTTGAGTGTTTTGGCTCTAATGACCTGTTTCGGCACAGTCGTTTCCCTAAATACTAATCCCATTGCTTCGCTTTAGGTGTAAGCGTAATGAAATTGTTTCGTTTCTAAAGTTTATCAACTGTCCTTGTTGATCTCTCAGCTCACAAGTAATGTAATTCAAAACTTGCACACTCACAGGTAAATAAATCACGTTGTGAGGCGTTTCAATTATTTTGTAGCCAGGTGGAACTGACGGATAAAACTCGTGTATTATATGACTTTCTTGACCGTTCTGGTACGAGCCTCTTGCCACGTTACATGTGACTCGAACGACATTTACTGAGTTAATGTTAACTTCATTCTCGGACATGTGAGTTTTATTGGCTTCGTATACAACTTTATTAAAACCGAGCAAGGTAGCTAGGCTGTTTTCTGTTTCAAAGTGAATGGGCTCGCTACAAGTAATTTCTACTTTCAAAGTACTGTTGTTCGGTTTTAAACTGAATTTTACACCAGTTTTTATGTTATTGTTAATGTAATTCTCTAAATCGCTAATCTCGTAGGAGCCAGTCGGAATTTTCATTACAGTGTCCCCGTAGTGAAATGTGTCGTTTACATTTTCTTCTACGTTCGGTATTGAGTTGTACGTTGTGAGATCGATCAAACCAATCTCCCATTCGCCTGTTGATAAATCGATCGAAGGAAATATGTCACATCTTAGCGTTGAACTCTGTCCACTAAGGCAAAACATTATCAACGAGGAACTCTAAACACAAGTGCCCGCAAAGTACTGAGTCAAAACTCTGTTGTCTTTCGTTATTATACTTTATATTAACACTGAGACCCCAATACTTGATCAATTCCATAGGAGGACGCAAGTTACCAAAACTGTCATAGTACAACACATTATTACCACGCTTTTTATAACAAACCCAATGTGTTCCTTCCCCCTGTATACTGTCCAAATTAATAATTGCGCTTTCGTTCAATCTAGATTTATTCGGAAGTGTGTCCCTCATGTAGACACCCCGAAAGTTTGGAATATTTAATTTTTTAGCGTAATTAACGAGTTCGTGATTTGTGAGGGCGTGTTCAGGAACGTAGACTAATTTGAAGTTTTTTTTTTCTTCTTACAAGTGCATTTCTTCTTGTGTTTAGGTGCTTTTTTAACACCTCTCCCTACCCAGGGTCTTAGATACAAACCTTTACCCTTCTTTTGTTTACGTGTTTTTCTCTTATGAGAGCCACCCAACTTTGCTTTCGCCTTCATGGCTGTTGTAACTGCCCAAGCTGCAGCTTTCTCACCTACCGACGAATCTGTAGCCTTAAACCTTTTCCAAGCTCGCTCGGCCAAGTCTTTGTCCGCTTGCGCTCTCCGCGCTGTGTCTGAATACTGGGAGTAGGCTATGTCGTGAGCCTTGCAAGCTTCGTCCAGACCGTTTATTCCCTTGTCACCTCTGGCTAATCTCTTCTTTAATTTGGTCCCAGGGCCACAGTACCTGTAACCTGGGAGGTGAGCTTCCCAAGGTAGTAGATCTATACCCTTATTTATGGCTGTTCCAGCTAAACTTCCAATTCCTTCGAGAGTGCTAGATACAAGTCCTCTTCCGCAGCGTGAAGTCTTCTTCTTCATTAGATGTGTCTCTTACGAAGGTTAGTTAAAGAATGGAGAAACTTTAACCCTATTCCACATTATATTACCCCTCATTGTATGGATGTAGAGAAACAGCTTGTGTACCGAATATTTCTTCCCAGTTTATGTAGTTATCGGCGGTCAATGGTTCTGCACTCCTACCTTGTGTACCACCATGAATATGGGAAAAGAGTAACTGACCGAATTTTCTAAGTTGTTTATCAGATTTAACGCTGTTTTCATAAATTTTCCCTTCCAACGCACTAACCGTCTCTTTAACACCATTCAGTCCCTCAGTAAGTGATGTCAGCAATGTACCTACCGTTGTTGTATGTTGACCTAATATTTCCAAAATATGCGATTTTGTTTCTGTTAATACTTTTAAGTTTACGGCCTCGTCCATTTCTTTCGCATCTCTAACAGATTTAATTCCCATATTATCAAAGTCCCAGTCATCCTTGTGTTTCTTTGGGCAGTTTGCTAGTAGATATGACTTGGTTACAGCATCTTGATTATCATGTGGGTCAGCTACAGAAACTAAACGTCGCTTTTCAAAACTCCAATAACTACTAGTTTTAACAGGAACGACAGCATCTACGTAACGTTTGGTCGCCGCATGATTCGGACCTGTAGGGTCCTTTACCCTTGTTATAAGCCTATCTCCTACGTTGACTGTTTTTTGTTGGTACAGTACACACTGTTCACCTATAGTTTTTAAATTCACGGCATCTCCGAGCTCCTTTGGCGATGCTAAATTTTCTATTCTTTTGTTACGCGCAGAATAGCTGTTTTGTAAGTTTGGCATTGTGTTAGCCTCAAAGTATGTTCTCGTAACAACATCGTTGTCTGCTACGGGTACACCGACGTTAACCATTCGTTTATTTTCAATATCATAGTTTCCTTCGGGTGTTAGTTTAAAACCTTCGCCCGGTGGTCCTTTGCCAATGACATTACCCTCAGAGGGCAAGACACGTCCAAACTTGTCTACAGACATAGTCGAACTGATGAAATCAGACTGTGACTGTTTATATATTCGTATAAAAATAACTAAAATACTTTTTTATACACGGATCTGTATTTAGAAAATAAGATTGCCACGAGGTTAATTGGTCCTTTGCTGTTATATCCCAATTATGTAAAGTATATTTGTTTCTTCCATTTAAATACATTTCCCTATAATGAGTAACGTCTATGTACTTGTCGTACCGCCAATCACACATACATGATGTTTGCGGGACTATGATACCAATGATTCTTTCGTTTTGTTTAATAAAAGACGAAATATGGTCAGATTCTACTATTTCGGGGTTCAAACTTATAAATGCAGGTAGTTCTGTTTCGTATAGGTGTACTTGTCTCTTTAATCTGGAATATATCCCCGCCTTTGTGTTTGTCTTAGATATTGCCAACTGTAAATCGACTTTCTTTCCGATGTCATTTTCAGATTCACTTTGGAAAATGTGATAGAATTTTAAACAATAACTGTGTTTACCCTCCTTTTTAAAAAAATATGAAACCAACGAGGTTCGTCACTTTCTACTTTGAAATGTACTGTTTGGAAGGTCTCGTCAATATGACCGAGGTATAAGGCTTTACCATACAGTGACGTTACATAGTCACATTGTCCAAGAGTACGGTTAATTGTATAGTTTGCCAAACAAGAAAACTGTTTAAACTTTTTATTACTGTGTAATTTCTCGTAAAGAAACCAAAAATACGAGTCTGTAATGAAACTAACTTGTTCAATTGGTAGGTTAAGTAAAATCTGCATTTTAACCTCAATTGGTAAAGTATCCATGTTTACTAGTCGAATCTCAACCGACTAATGATTTGTAACGGCTATTGCCAGCTCCTGATATAATTTTAGCTTCTTTTAATTCTTCGATTATGTTTTGAATTTCGTTCCTATGGTTGCCATTTCCGGCCTCTGTCGAAGCTACAATAAGTTTCAATCTATCACATAATTCGTTCGGATTGTCCCAATAGGAAATGTCACGTGATCCAAAGTCTTTTAGCCCTCTACCGTACATTTGTTTGGGGAATAATACGGAAATTATGTTTTTATATTTTATGGAATTTGTCGGTCGGTTAATGTGATTATGAGGTAAATAACCTTTTTTATGCGCATTCGTTTTTATCAGTACATCTTTATAAGCGTCCAAGTCATCTTGTGTGTATACATTTTCGTCGGGTTGCCTTTTAAATAATAATTCGTAAAGGCCTTCGGTTCCTCTGTACTGTACATTGTTCAAATGAATGTTTCCTTCGTTGTCGAATGTAAGCAGTTGATTACCAACCATTAATTTATCACTATCTATATGTGGTCCGTAAATATTGTCCATTTTATTCTTAACACCAGCCTCGTCTTTCAAAAGTTTTAACACGTATTTTTGTGTAATGGGTGCGTTGAACGTCTCTAAAACGTACTGTGACGCCTCGTGAAACTTTGCGGGGCTTTGTATCAATTGACTAACTGAGGGTGGAGGGGGAGACGATGTTTCAAACACTTGTGTGTTCCACGACGGTCCTTTAGGTGTAGACATGTAGTCTGGCTTAAAATTATCCTGCTCGTCCGCTCTGAGGTCCATAGGTTCCTCCTTTGGTTTAGTTTCTATCTCTGTTCTCTTTCTAAGTTCAGTCAAAATTGGTTTGTACTGTTTTTCTAATGTTTGCTCAGTATACATGTTACCCAACTTGAAAGCGCGATACTTGCGGCGAACAGCATCTTGCAACTGTACAATTCTTCTCGTAAGAGATTGATGTTTACTGTTTCGTTGCATGTTTATAAATGAATAAAAATTTTCAAAGTTTGTTCTTTTGTATAATAAAGGATATCAAACTCCAGGACGTGGGTGACCACCTTCATTAATGTAAGCTAAAAGCACCGGACGTATAATTCTTTCAACATCACGAATCCTACGTTTAAAACGTTCTCTATCCTGTTTTAACATTTCCTTGGGAATATAAAACACAGTTACTGTGTCATTAAAATGAACCTTTTTCTTTACCATTACGGTAGTTCAACTTGTCTAAAGAATAACGCACTCTTTTTGTGTCTTCTAACGTACCTTAAAACATCCATCAGTGAAACTCTATCACCGAGTCCCTTGTAATACGTACGTGCGAGATCAGAAATTGGAATGAGCACCCGTTTGTTTATGTCCTTGAATATATAGGTTCTTTTTGATCCACCTCGCCATTCGGGTATTTCGGCTATAGTGTAGCAATCGTTAACATTTGAATTTTCCATAAAAGAACGCAATTTCTTTAGAGGTCTCCTTCTATTTATGTTGTGTACTATATAGGAATTTAATAACCAGAACTCGTCCAGATTAGCTGATGTAAACTCTCTCCATTTATTTAGCAAGTCACGATCCGATACTGTATATACTCCTCTGTTTAACGAAATACCGAACGTTGAACAATGTAGGGGAACGGTGGGTAGTGCAGCTTTAAGAAAATCTACAGTAAATAATCCTTGGGCTAAATTATTCACTGCTGGGTACGGTTTACCTCTTGGACCTGTAGGTGAGGTGGGAGGCTGCGGTGCAAACGCTATGTTGTAAGAGACGTAAATGTGACACTTTGATCGTAACGCTCTTTTGTAGACTTTCAACGGCGATCTTATCGGTATACTTCTTTCTGTTAGCACTATACATCTACTGGCATGTGGGACTGTACACCCATACTCCAGCATTTTTAAATAAATCTGTGTGTAGTTGATATCCCCGTGATCTGTTTCAAGAGTCGTACCAAAGATGTCTGGGAACGGTCTAAATCTTGAAATCATATTTTGAGGTTGTCGAACCGTACAGTTTAACATGTTCTCATGGTAGATAACTAGTTGAAAGTGTACTCCTTGCTCTTCACTTTTTGTTAAAAACCGTATCCACAAGTCACGATTGTACATTCTTTCACTCGAGGATATCATTAATAGTACAACCGCGGGTGTTTGTAAAATTGTATGTTTGTGTCTCCAACATCTGTTGTTAAATTTACTCAACTTTCTACTACAATAATTCCCACAAAACCTTTTTTTATCCGCGTAATACTTTGTGCATAAATTTGAACTTATGCGTGTCTTTACCTTACACTCTGGTTTCTTAAACTGGGCAATGTCGTTATAATAGTAGAAGCGCACCATTTTGTAACCTGTCACTAACTGATGTTGTAAATTAAAGTTGACCGTATTTATATTACGAGACTAAAAACTTGTCAAAACCAATTCTGTATCTCCCTTTATCCAATTCACAATCCTTACTAATACAAATAAAACTGTAATTATCTTTCCAAGCTAAAGCGCACATTTCTTTAAACTTTTCAAAAGTCATGTCCGTATTTACATGGTCATTGTACACATGTTTGAGATTTGTTTCGTCCTGTTTGAATAAAATAATCAAGTTTGTATTATCTCTCACCAACTGTTTAGGTATCCTACTGTAGGTTTGTCCTATATAAATGGAATCAATGTTATTATGTCGACCCATGGTAAAGTAGTTGCGTATATTATCGTGTTTTTCACACGCAATGTCGTCAAAAATCATAATAGAATTGTTTTTAGCTTCTTTAGGCGGTAAGACTTTAGTGTTTTCATCAAATACAAAGTAACCAATTTCCTTGGGTAAAACACTTTTTAAAAATTGATACTTGGGTTGGTGTAGAGACTTTGAGAAAATGTAAACATTTTCAAACCTTAATCCGTTTGGATCGAACAACATGTTGAACACAACGTTTGTTTTGCCACAATTACTAGGTCCAGCCACTATACACCTTATAGTGGATGGAAATAATGGACCATGTTTAATGCCACTACCTGTGCGTATAGTGTACATGTCAAAGTTTTCAACTGGAAGTTTAGTCGTCTGTTCAATAACACGCATTGTTGAATTATGAATGAAAGTGTAAGGGAAGTCTTTATTTATACCAAGTCTTTCTTGTTCACCCATGTATTGTGTTTACCGTCGTACCCTAACCACTTTACAAGTACTTTGTCTCCTTTTTTCCTTATTACTTTTTCAATCAGGTATACGTCGTCTGTTTTGGATTTCTGTAGCTCTTTTTCGTAGAAACTTCCTTTAATAACGTCACCGGTATGGTCTTTTAGGAGGTAGGTTGTAGGAATGGTAGTTTGGACTTTGTACACAGTAAATATCTCGTTAGTCCAGTTGGGTAGGTATCCTTTGTCAAAGACTTTTTTATACTTACTTATCCTCACCTTGTCGCCTACTTTAAAACGGACCTTTTTATCCACTTTCTTGTATTTTTGTCTGTTTTTATTAATGTTTTTTCTGACTATGTTTTCATTTCTTTTGTTCACATGACTTGGAGCCATGCCAATAGTTTTGTGTTTTCTTGTGTTGTACTCTTCCAATAGGGAAGGTAGCATCTTGACCCACTGATACTTACCTTGCTCTGTGAACTTTCGCCACATTAATGCTTTGAGACTGCGGTTGAACCGCTCTACGATGGACGCCTTCTTGTCACTGTAGCTCGAGTAATGGTTTATACCATAGCTATTCATCAACTTTGTAAATCTCGCGTTGTAAAATTCTTTACCCGCATCAGTTTGTAAGTGTTTCATTTTTTTCGACTTTAATATGGGTGTAATGGCTTTAACGATTTCTGGTCCAGTCTTGTCTTTTAATGGAACAGCAAAGGCGTATTTGCTAAAACAATTTATTATTGTTAAGATGTACTTGTAGCCTCGGTTTTGTTTAGAATAGGGTATCATTTCAACCAAGTCCGCTTGGAACAAGTCTTGTATTCCCTTAACTTCTACAGGTCTAGTAGGGAATCTTTTTCTAACTGGAGCATGTAGCTCTCTTGCTATCTGCTCTCTTACACTCATAATGGAAGAATGGAAGGGTTTAGGTAAAGTTTAACAATTTATTTGGTTTTTTTGGTGTATGGAGCCCCATCCTCGCTCCATACGGTGGCAGTCGACCATAAAAATAATATAAATAAAGTTCACTGCCTCCCTGCCAATTCTAAACCCTTTCACACACCCTGGACCTACGGATACTATCCAGCCATAGAGTGTCCTTTCACACACTCATTCAATCACATTCGCTTTTGGATACGGGTTTTCACACCCCAGAGCCACATTCGCTTTTGGATACGGGTTTTCACACCCCAGAGCCACATTCGCTTTTGGATACGGGTTTTCACACCCCAGAGCCACATTCGTACAGTCAAACATTCCATCTCATTCAGACCGTAAAAGGGTTTAGTTATTTCCACAAACATCTCTACCAGCAAATTGTATTAAAGGTAGGCCATTAACAAACCTACAGTTTGGAGAGTATTTTTTGTGTTCATCAAATGGAACATCACCCTCTTCCCAACATCCGATATGTATACCACATGAGAAACAGCGAACTGCGTCGCTATAATTTAAATAATAAAAGCCAGCTTTTACCATTACATGTGGGTTGAGGAATGGGACTGGCCAATTTAGAAAAGTGTCCAGCCTCACGTTTTCAAAGTGATACTGTGGTGGACCGTCTTTTTTAGAAAAGTAAATTTGTATCAAGTATTGTTGAATTGATTTTGGAAGGTCTAATTGTTTAATTTCGAAAAGGTTGTTAAAGGTTTTACAAAGTTCCACTGCAGCGAGAGAAGCAAGTGAACCGATTGGCGCCATTAGTGCAAGTGACGCAATAAGAACAGGATGTGGGAAAGGAAGGAGTGGTGGGGGAAGGGAATGTCAGTCAGTCAGTAATGGAGCGTTTAGAGATACAGGAACGTATTGATGGACTTTATAGAAGTCTGGAAGTCAATCTTGTTGTTACGGTATTACTTTTTTGTACTGTACTTATTATTTTTTTCATGTACATCATGGGTGAACTTTTTTAAGGTACGTTTTTACTCAAGTTTTGGTTTTTTAGTTATGTAGTCATGGTCATGCTCTAAAGATCGTTTTTTACTAATAATGTGATGTCCGTAGGCTAAAGTATCTATGCCGTTTTCCAAAATGTATCTTTTATCGTCAAAGGGAGATAGTGATAATTTTGAAATGTGTTGCGTGTAAATGTTATGTTTGTCACTGCGGATATTTAGAGCTGATGTAGTTTTTAACGAATGATTTAAAAGACAATCTTTGTACATTTCGTGTTTTAGGTGTTTTTTTTATCGCGACTCGGGGGACGCCTTTAGCCACCTTCTTTTCCTCTAGATCTGAGTTTAAAACAGAGTAGCATTTCGCTCTCAAGCCAATTATTTCCCTAGCTGGATTTGAATTTAACTCGTCTTTAAATTTTCCTAACACTTTTTTGTTTTCTACACTATAACATGGGTGGCTAGGTGGATAGTCTGAAGTATCAAAAAGGTGTAACTCGTTTTTCATATCTGTGTAAACGTCGGGAGTATAAACATTGTAAAATAGAGAATCAGTATCAGTCATACAAAGTTTTATGTTTTTCCCATACTTTGTAACTGCCCAGTTGTAATGAAAATTGTACATTATTAATTTCGAAATTTCTAAAACTGTAAATCCAACATAAATGGGTCTGTTTAAGAAGATGGTTTGTTTTTTTAAAGCCAATCCCGCGATATCTTTATTGTAAGCAAAGAAAGTCTTGAGTCTGGGACTAGCTGTCCATTTTACCAATTGTTTCTCGTTATTTACAAGTTTAAAATCAATACGTGACCTAACATTTTCCAAAGATTTACCATATGTGGCGTTGTTCATTAACTTAAAAAAATCTTTTTCAAAGTTGTTTTTAGACTGTTTTCTTTTTTCGGTATTGAAGTTAATAAATGGGGCTAACCAGGCAGACTGTTTAAAGCTAAGAACTCTGTGTATTTTAGTCAGTACAAGTCCCAGTTGTAAGTAAAGTTTTAGAGTCCTGTAGTGTACAACGTACTTGGTTTTGTCAGAGAGAGTAGTCAGTAGTTTTTCAGTCTTGGGAGGTTTATAGTCGAGTTCATGAAGTAAGTCCCTACAGTATGTCGATAGCATGTCGTATGTCACTACTTTTCGTTCGGGGGCTAGTGGAAAGTCTGAATGTAAGTCGTGTAAGTGGTCTGGGTAGTGTAAGTCGACTTCTAAAATGTAACCAATGTCAGAGTCGTCGGGTACGTTTGTAATGTCAATGTCCTGTGGGTCGATCCAGTTAAAGCCAGACTCTGGGAGTCTATCTGACATACTGGTTCCGTATAAATTGTTACAATCGAGGTAAAGTAAGTAATTGGTTGGTTTTGTGTTGTCAAAGTCGGGTAAGTAGGGATTGTTGGCCTGGGCGTGCCGGTTAGGTATCATGGAGACACCGCCACGGATCCCAGACTCAACAAACAAGTGTTGGTCTATGTCAGTAAGTAGTTCAAGACGTACGTCTGTCATTTTGAGCATGGAATTCCATGCCAGTCCGGGGGCAGAGTAGACGTTACAGGGGTCAATCCCGTAGTAAGTCATACTTGTCGTCCTAAAATTTTCAAACACATCGGCAAGTAATAACACGTCTGTGAGTAAGTAAAGGTCGTGGTACTGTTTCATTGAAGTCATGTCAAAAGTATTCCACACAGTCTGTGCGTGTGTGTAGTCTTCGTCGGATATAGGTGTTTTGGTCAGGTCGTTGTAGAACGCCTCCTTGGGAGGCAGTTCAGTATCATTAAATTTTGATTGATTGGTCATGTAAGTGTAGGGAAAGACGCCTTTTCGTAAGAGTAAGTCTGTGTTGGACATACACTGCCCTAAAATTTTGAATTTGGAAGCCCCGTCAGAAACTAGGTTGGACACGAGTGTGTCCAAAGAGGCGTTTAGGAACTGTAAAGAATCCAGGAAACGAAGTGACTCAAGGGTGACTGAAATGTACCGCTCACTAGTTGTAGCGATACATGACAGTTTTTCTTTTTTGAATTTGCCTAGCCCTTGGATCAAGTGGTGGCAGTCATAACCTCTGAGGTTATGGAAAAAGACTGGAATGTGATCGGGAACTTGGTAGTTTAAGTTACATGAATTGTGGGCGGGTCCCAAGAACTCACCCGTTAAATGATTATGGTTGGCTACTTTGTCTCCGTGTAAAGGTTTTTGACAAAGGTGACAGGTAGTAGCATTTTTGAAAACAATTTTGTCTTGCGGAGACATATTAATAGGAATGTTTTTATGAATAATTGGTAAGAGCTCTTTAGACTCTGCAATCAAACAATTTAGAAAAGTATCTACAACGTCGGGGCCGCTATAGACTTTGGGTTGTTTTACTGGTTTGCCATCACTGTCAATAATTACGTAACAAAAACCAGAGGGGACGTGGTGGGCAGTGTTTGTAGTGTGTGAAGTAGTAGGGTCATTCAGTGCTGTGTCGATTGGAACGACAAAGGACTCGAAGTCACAGTAAATGGTAAATGGGACTTTGTGAGTAAGTGTGTAGTTTTTAAAATACATAAGTTTTTCGTCTTCAGTAGGAAGTCTAGTCTTTTGTGCACCGTGTGGTGAACACAAAGGTAAGTGGTTAGTAAGTGAGTCATTAGTACGAAATCTGTGTAGGCAGTAGTCACAGTAGTAAGATGCTTTGTCGTATTTAGTCAAGTGAGCTAAAAGTCGGGATAAGTTAGTGATTAAACAGTAGTGGGAGGTGGTGTCAGTAGTCAGTAGTAACAAGTTGATGTGGTGAGCTCTAAATTTTTCTTTGGTTATTCTTAGGGGGTAAATTTCGTCTTTTTCAAATCCAAATACATTTACAGAGATAGCAGGGTTCAATTTTTCAAATTTATCTAAATCAGTAATTTTGACAGGATAGCTAATCCCAGACATGTTTAATTTAGATTCAAGTTTTTTGTAATAGCTTATTCGCCTATTTCGGTCTGGGTACAAATGGGCAAGTACAGAGTAGAGGAAACATTTTTGATCGTCGTTCTTAATATTTACAATTCCCTTAGTAGGGTGAGCAATTTTTTTCGGAGTGGGTATGTAAGAAGAGGCGTACAAAGGTTGAAATTTAACAATGAACAGATCTAGGTGTAAAACGTTTTCAATTACCCACCCACTACCCTGACTAACCCACCTACCCACGCTTTCTAAAATTTTGTCGGTAGCTTCAGAGTATTGAGTATCTAGAGAATCGGAAGGTAGCAAAGGACGAGTTTTACCATGAAAGAAGGGAGTTGTAGTCATTTCTTCGTTGTTTATTGTTTTGGTGAATTTAATTTGGACCGCGATGTACCATTTGACTCCCCCGAGCCTGTTTAGGTGTTTATTTATTTCGGACATAATTTTATTTTTATGTTCAGTAAGTACGTGAAGGAGATCGGAACCGGAAGTGTCGAATCGACGGGATATGGTGACCAGGTTATCGTTAATGGCAAAGGATTCCATGGTTAGGATACAATGAAATTAATTATTAAATTAAAGTAAAAAAGCAAGGATATTCAAAATATTGATTTTTACTTTGAAATACCGTACAGAGAACGGTGTCCAAAATATAAATTACAAGAATCAAGTTAAAGTATTTATGATGAGAATAATTGTATTTAATAACGAGTAGGAGCAATCAACGTCTGATCGGCGCGAGCGCAAGAGCAGAAGTGAGAAAGATTACTTGTGGTAGGTAGGTGAAGTAGGGAGGGGAGGTGGGAGGGGAGGGGGGAGGGGGCAATCAGGTCACGCGCCTGTCCAGACATGAAAATCCGATTACATCATCCCGCGCACAGCTGTTGGTAGTTCCCACGCATGCGCGCCCTTGAGTGTCGCGCCAGGAAAACCAGCCTGGCGCCTGGAGTCCTATACCCGAGTTTCGCAGCCGCTGTATGAGTGGTGACGTAACGTGCTTGACCGCCGAGCACAAGTCCTCGCGCATGCGCGCTCGACCAGCAGCCGACGCGTATATCGTAGGCTAAGAGCGTACGAAGGTAGCCACAGAGGAATACCCAAAAGCATTTTATATAGTGTAAAGACCGCCATCTTTTTACATTTTATATAGTATAACGGGGAAAAGGATAGGAGTGTATTTTATATAGTATAACAAGGTAAACATTGAATTTTATATAGTATAACACGAAAAAAGTTAGGTTAACAGTGAATTTTATATAGTATAACACGAAAAAAGTTAGTGTATTTTATATAGTATAACAAGGTAAACATTGAATTTTATATAGTATAACACGGAAAAAGTTAGGTTAACAGCGAATTTTATATAGTATGATGTGGGAATTTGGAGGGAAATTTAGGAATTTGAGGGAAATTTTGGGAGGGAAAATTCCCACGTGGGTTGGTACCACTGCGCCGCCATCTTGGACAAGTCACGTGACCGCTCTCGACCAATCAGAGGCCAGAAAAGTGAGTCTAAAACCGGACCTTTTTGTCTACTATTAATTTTTAATTAATAGGAGGTGATGAACCAGGGAAGGTTTTATCAACAAAATGATTTGTTAAATTTATTGGAATTCAATATCCTAGCTTTATTGGGAAAAATGCTCGTAAAGTTTGAGCCTGCAAAGCATTAAAATTCATAAAGCCTGAGTTAATAGCTTTTTTAGATTATGTTTATATAGATGGATATTCTGAGAGTATCTAAATTAAGTGTTCATTTCAGATTTATTTTCAATGAGTACATATTACTCTTATTATTATCCTTATATATTAAAATCGAAGCAGTTTTTTGTTTCTCCTTTACTTCTTGATACATTTTTTTACGATGTCAACACATTTACCCCTATTCGTAGTTGCAATATCTTCATTGTTGAATATTTTCACCCTGAAAGCGCGGCAAGTCATCGCGGTTGGTTTTAGGCCTTAAGAGTAACATGGAGAGATTTAAATTAGTCAGAAAGTAACAGTGGGCTATTAGTATAAGTTTACTTCATCTTGGTTGAATGTGATTCCATAAAGATCTACTTTATAGACATCTTCTCAGCACCTCTGCATTGATGACTCTACATCTCCAGCTTACATTCAACATCCTTCTGCAGTACAAAATCTCCCGGGCTTCCGACCTTTCTCGTATTTTTTTTTTTTTCCTACTATCAAAGTGTTAATCACGTATAAAGCCACAATTCAAATAAATGATTTCCTTACCTCAATACTGATATTCTTACCGGCAAAAAAGTTGTTTCTGGAAATAAATGCAGGTTTGGCTCGCTGTATTCGGCTTACAATTTCTTTCATGATTCATATCAAGTAATGCTGCTTCCTAGATAGGTAAATTCTGATCTCCTATAATTCTTCACTTCCAATTCCGATTCGTTAAAGGTTCATAATACTATTCAGTTCTAAATTTCAGTATTTAGTTTTATCTTGTATATTATCTTTCCAAATCGGTGAAAGAGGATCTTATATCATGGAAAGGATATCCATAAATACACCCCTTCACCTTGATTAGAAGTATTTAATCTCTTGATTGAATTAGGGACAGCTGAATATCATACAACGCAAATAAAATTTAAAAAGTACTAAACATTTAGGTCTAGCATTCGATTCATTACAACACTTTTTCAGAAATCTAGTACAAACCTGTGTAATTCAACAATGAACTATGGACCAAACAATGAACATGTGTCTTAATTTGTAATAAAAACAGATTTCAGATTTAAAAATATGCAACCAACCATGTACAGATTTAAACCAGTGGAGCAGTGTATGTTAAACCAAATGGGCCTGTTAATCGAATACTAGGAACTGCGAAAATAACTTCTCTGACCACAGTAGGCTAATGTTTTGTGGGGCTTGGAGGTAAAATTATGAATCAACTGAACAGTTTAGGGGCTTGAATTGTTTTTGGTCCAACAAATATGTTAATTAGTAATGTTACGGATGGGCGTTTATTACGTCGGAAGTTTGACCAGAAATTAATTGTAAATTTTAATTAATTAACAATAATTGTGCTGAAGTGGAAATACCAAATTTGCTAACTAGACACTTTCTAGTTTCTAGACGTCACTGAAAATACGATTTCTTGTTCAAAAGGTATTGAAATATGACTTTATAATTTTTCAGGAGGTTGATTTCAGCTGCGGAAAACTCGTTTCTAACCGAAAAATCGAAAAACTAGTTTTTTTGTGTTATAGTGAATAAACAAACTTTTCAACATTGAAAATTTTCAACAACTGTTTTTTATTTTACTTGTTTTTTAATGCTGAACATGAATATCTAACTGGTTTTTTAATAAAACCAATTTTTCGGCCCAAACAATACACTTTTTACTTCCTAACCTAACTTATCCTAATCGTCTTTAAACTCAGTAAAAATTCGTAATTTTCGTTAAATTCGGGTGCCTGGCATCTGAGATGGCCTGTCGGCCGTCATTCTGGCGGGAATACATGCAAATTTGTTTTTGGTGGCTAGTCATAGCTCCTATTAATATCGTGCTAATGCCATAGTTGATTTGCCTAGAACGATATCTCGAGAAATAATTGTTGTAGACCAAAATAGTTGTGAAATGTTTGGTCCATTTAACACGAAAAAACTACATAAAGTTAACACAAGAATGATTTATAATTTTCTAATTTTTTTACGTTTTTTTCCGTGGAATAAAAAGTGTTATCTAATAAAATATAGACCTGATTCTACACAATGGTGATACAAATTCAAGATTGGCGTGGTGTCTAGAGAGTGCATAAATGTCCCGACCTTAATTCACAATTTATTTTTTTATTTTTTTAGTTTTTTAATGCACATTTGAAGTTCAGATATTAGACTTGACATACATATTATGACAAATGTCGGCACTAGTTGCGCACTGCTGTAACCCAGCTACTTAGGGACAAAGTGTTGTGGATATTAGGCGATTAGTTTTACGCTCGGATCTCTTAACATCAACATGGCGTCTACTCAATGGTTGCTATCAGCTTAGACACAACTATAAACGTCCGGGGTGTCTATGTTGGATGACAGTGTGTCCGGATGATGTGTAAAGAAGAAAACTGAATGCTATGCTTGTCAATCAGCTGAAAATAAGAACAATACTACGTGTTTCGGATTCCATGTGAATATGTATGTCCCTTAGTTGCCTTGGCTAATGGCACTTTCTGAGGTATGGTTGACCTTAGTTAGTAACCAGACCACGCAGATAATTCACTCTCATCCTACAGTCATATCTGATAATATTATGCAACTATTGTATCTATACACAACAGAAAATGTTAGAAAATTGATGCAGTAGAATAGATATTTTCTATTGACATTATCATATTTTCTATTGACATTTTTCTTGCCATTATCTTGGCGTTTTACTTCGTGTCCAGAAAAATCGAGTGTTTATACTTTTTCACCACAGTTTTGTCATATCAATTACAGAAGTTGGTTTAGTTTACCAAACATCTTGTTTAATTAATCTAGTATTAATTTTTTGTTTCCTTATGAAACGGCACAAGAATGTGTGTCGTTTGGAAACTTAATGCAGAACACTGGGTCGTAAAACTGTTTATTATGAATACAGATCTATAAGAAGCGAAAAGAGATAGGGATATAGTCAAACTACCAGTAGCAGACAAAACGAGCTTAGCGCGGCTGCCGATACGCAGCGCTGGCTGAGATTTTCTACCATTTACCCCTCTCCCCTGTTTCTTTCTATCTCATTCTCATGATAATTTGTAATCTTCTCTCTCTCTCTAGTCGGCCGCGCTGCCCTCTCTGTCATTCTCCCTCTCACTCTAGGCTGCCACGCAACAAGCTCAACCTAGCGGCGGTCGCGCCAAGATCACAAATAGAAAATAGTTGTCTGACTTTTTAACATCGGCTTTTCGCTTCTTATAGATGTGCATCCATTGATGGTTATGAGATTGATATGATCTAGTGATGTTTGTTTTATACATCTGTACTTTTTTAACTTCTCGTTTTGTCCCCATAACATTTTTAACGGAAAAGAGCAATATAGTGTATAAATTTAATGACCAATGCACTTTGGTAATTTCATTTGTTTACATCATACGTGACCTTAGTTTTTTATAATAACATGTTTATTAATGTGTGAAAATAAAATATAATTTAAAATAAATATATTTTTATTATTGAATAATGTAGCATTTTTTATTACTAAGACGTCGATGGAAGAGATATGGGTTGGATATGAGGGATGAATGAGTGTAGTCATTGTTACTAATTAAGGTTGGCTGTTCTTTAAAAAAAGTAATTTATTAATAGCCGAATAAACAGAGTAACTAGGGGACCTCCAGCTTTACGTGGAATCCGAAACACGTAGAAACGTATTGATTTCCAGCTAACTGACAAGCCGGAAATTTTTTCAAACTAAATATAGAAAAGTGTGAAGTGAGAAATAAGTGATTGCTTTTTCATTTTTATGTCCGAAAGAATAATTTTGAGAATGAAGCAAAGCAATAAATCTTACGGTAATATGTTATTCATAAAAGTATCCAAGTTTATTTTGTCAATGTAACAACAACAGATTTTCCTTCTGAAATCCCTTAGGCTTGTGAATAAACTCTCATAAAGGGCTCATTTAAGTATAATCTTTGTTTATTGCACTTTGGATACATAAGTTACTGTTCTTCTTCCTCTTCAAAGTAAATTTAGCAAGAAATCCCATTATAGAGGACTTCCTAAGGGACTACGCATGTAGTACGTGACTTTGAGTAAACATAAATTATTCTCAAGTCTGCCTGATTCTCTGACACAAGTACGTGTCATAAGTTGTATAAGAGTTTTTCTATATATTTTTTATTTTATTTTTAATATTTCTCATATTATCTAAAGCCATTAGCTAAATCAAGATCGAATAATGATAAATTATTTTATTCACCAAATTGTCATCATAATGTTTTTTTTCTTTTCTTAATTTAACAAATTTGCAAAAATAACTTGTTACGAATATTTTGATTTAGATTTTGTTTTTATTTTCATTTGTTTAATCTTACCTCGTGGGAGCCATCTCTTGCTCCCGGTGTTTAAAGTCTTGCTTGTTCGGTGTTTAAAGTCTTTTCCGTTTACCCCTGAAAGGTTTCCCGTACTCTTGAACTCTCTCTTCAAAGTTCTTTTCAACTTTCCGTCACGGTCTCGTGTTTTTTTCTATCGGTCTCGTGGTCATATTTAGCCTTAGATGGAGTTTACCACCTACTTCGATCTGCACTCTCAAGCAACCCGACTCTAAGGAGAGACCCACCCGGAACCGGTGACCGTCCTACGGGCCTGGCACCCTCTACGGACAGTGGCCCCATTCAAGATGGACTTGGACTGGCCTCCGGACACCGGGATTAACGGGCCCTCCCGAACACTACATTTCTCTGCCGGCTAGCCGACGGGATTCGGTGCTGAGCTCTTCCCGGTTCGCTCGCAGCTACTAAGTGAATCGTGGTTAGTTTCTTTTCCTCCGTTTAATGATATGCTTAAATTCAGCGGATAGACTCACCCACCTGCCCACATAGTACAATAGATTGGCCCAACAACCCCCCTTCCCCCTCAGACACCTACAGTGGTACTGGGCTATCCGCCCGCCCATACACGTATGTTGTTATTGACCCACCCGCCCACACTCGTACTGTAGTATGGCCCACCCACCCACACATGTACGGTGTAACTCAACGCCAGTTCAACGAGTGAAGTACCGGCAGTTAGCTCAGTTGGGGATTCGAACCTTGGACCATCCCTCCACAATCCGAAGCTACTGAGCTACTACGCTGGCACTCTTCCTTTATCTATTCCCCTTAGACTATTGACATGTGTAGTAAAATTAACAGACATAGTAGGGGGAGGTGGGAGAGACCCAGTACAGTACAAGGTGAATAGTACTGATAAGAACTATCAACGAAATCCGAAATTCGGTCTTTTTAGTACGTAAGTAATGCCATCCTTAACTCTTGATACGACAGTTCGCAACCACCTCACCCCACACGAGGGGGTGCTGTAAACCCAAACGAGGGGGTATTTTCTACACCCCCGCTGGTGGATATTACTGTCTCATTTCTGCACTTAGGTAAGTAGAATCTACAGTACCGTATACTAATCTAAGACTGCATATATTTTAGTGTTAGGAAAAATACTTCGGTTGCCAAAGTAATCCTTTAGAATGAACTTTCCTTTTCCTAAGTGCATGGTTAAAGTGGCAAAGATTACTGAGACTAGCTTAGTTCGATGCATTTTGTATTTCTTTATTGGTTTATTGTTAGATGAAAAACGTTGTAAACAAGAAAAAAAACATTACAATGTTTAAACACTAAAATCATATAAATACTAAAAACAGCTGCCATATTGATAAGCAACTGATATAACAAATAAATGAGCAATAAAAATAACTAGAAAAAATCAAAAGTGAAAACAAGTAATAACAATGATAATTCCTAACAACAAACTAATCTGTAGTAATAGACACATAAAAACAAAGAATAAATAGAATAAACAGCAGTCATACTATTTGCTATAGTAAATACCATATGAAAAATATTACAAGACAAGAAGATAAATAACAGAACTTTCAAACATACATGCAATATTCCAACGAACAACACTATATATAGAGTGAGCAACTAATGAATAAATAATAACTAAGGAAACTTAATATCAACTCTTCTTCCTGCAGTTATTTGACTTTATATTGTTATATAAAATAAATTACCTCTGTCAACAGTTTAAATTTGTTCTGATGTAATTTATTTATATAAAATAAATTTATATAAAATAAATTTATTATTATATTAAATAAAACTGTTAACAGAGGTAATTTATTTTATTTAATCTTAAAACAGTTCAGGGGCTAAATAAACAGTTTTTGAATTTATATTGTTCCTTCGGGGTTCTATATTGTTGATGAGATTTGAATAAAGCCTATAAAGTGAGAAGTTTTTCCTAAGGAAAACAAGGGGACTTAAGTTTGCCTTTCTAGATCAAGCAGAGCACGAAGAAAGTTCGTAATTGGACGACGGTTCGATTATCTATAGAGTATAGATAATCGAGTTTTCTACGAATTCTTTGTATAAATGTTGGCTGTACTCATTGATATTATTTCTGTTGAAGCCGTGAATAGTCTTATAAAGTCTATTTAACAATAGTGGCAGGATAGTATTGCTATATATGTAATAATCTATATATATTTATTCTTCAATATTGACCATTAGCCTAAGAGTAGTGCGTTGTCATTTTTAAGAATTACTATGCAATTCCAGTAAAGATTTAAACATGTATAACTATACCAATATGGGATTTGTAAATAATGATTATGAAATATGTATTTTTCTAGCAGTTCATTTTCATTTAAGTTGCAGGTCACAAATTAATTTTTTACTTAATTAAGATCCATTATTATGGACTAAATTGATTCAGTTTTTCTGGCTAATAATTATTTTAATTAAAGTAATATCAGAGAGTTTGTTTGGTTTTACCCATAAGCCACAGAATAGATAAATTTAGGTTAGTATCACAAATAAGAAAAGTGTTTGTTATTTAATTTGTCTTGTTACTTGATCAAATAAGTAAATATTTGTCAAAGGGTTTACTTGTAGACAGTGTTTACATTGCTATTCAGACCAAACTCACGCTTTAGTTACTTTATTTACCATGGTCACAGTTTTGTTATGAAAGTGCCTAACCTAAAACACTAAGAAAATAACTAGTGTCTTCAGTAAACACCGACGCTAGTCTGTGTGTAGTTTCTAGCTCTTGATGCTACACTTAATACCAAATTAAGTGTAGCATCAAGAGCTAGAATAACATTCCCTTCCAGGCTGTACTAAATATACCCATAGATGTGTCAAAAAAGAGTTTAGGCAGTAAACTGGTTTCACATTAATTAATATTAATGGAGCCCCTATGGGATTTTGTTCAAATGAATCATTGAACAAATTAAATTAGATTATTTAATATGTTTGTTTATCATAGGATTAGACCAAAAACTGCATAGCTAAAATTGTTTAGCAAGTTTAGAATATATAAATAATTATTATATGATAGTAAAACATAATCGATACAATCTATAAACAATAATCGATAGTAATAATAAAATAGTTTGTACCTTTTCCGTTAATTCACTACCACTACTTTTTCAGTTACCTCACTACCACTACATTTTTTATCACAATTGCGGTTAGGTGGCTACTGAAGTGTATTAAGTTTGCATTTTTTATTTAATCCTGACTAAGAGAAATTCATTAGTATTAACTGTTCATTGTACTGTTTAAGATTGAGCTTTTTTATTTTTTTTATTTATTTATTTATTTTTTTTTTTAATTTAAGAACTCCCTTCCACGCACAATACTTGGACTTATGTGGAAGGCACTCACATATATAACAGTAACTATTAATGAGTAAAGCTCAACTGTTGGTATTAATGTGATACCTATTAATGAGTTGCTATTAATGAGTAAAAGCTCAGGGTTAGGTACAGTAACTATGAAAAAAGTAGTTCATAGTATAAGGCAGATAGTTGTAATCAAAGAGCTGCTAGTACACGATCTTGGTGAATTTAGACGTTTTTGTTATTTGAACCCAACTAATTATAGGAAAATATAACTTATATTCAAACATCGCATACAACAATAAATTAAAAAGAGTCCTCAAACAAAGCAAATTTAGTACTATAGTGCAACGAAATCTTGTGCAACTATGCGTATTAAAAATATACTCATTCAATGATCAACGATAAACCTGATTCTTATATGAATAGTTAGACGACCTGTTTATTGGCCTTATTGAACACAACTATTTCTCGTTGATACAATTCAAGGTTTTGGAATGTAATTAACGAATCCTTGGGAAGTGAAGTTCTCATTGTGGAGTATTCAGGAAGTAGGACAGGTGGGGAGGGACTGTAGCAATTACTTCCCAGTGTGACTTGTGAAACGTTGCTATGAGGAAATGAATGGGTAAACTTCAAATACAAAATAAAATTACTTTTCCATCGATCCAGTGGAGATTACAAAATAAGAGAGAGCTTGTCCTGTGTTTTTACGGGCCTAAATTCTTGAATTATTGTCTGGAAATATTAGACTTTGGATCTTTTCCGTTAATTCCGTTAAATCCACTACTGTTTTTGTTTCCGTTAATTCACTACCTCTTGATAAATGTTCTATTGCTCTAAAAACTGTTCACCAATCATTTTTACATCCACTGTGGTATTCCTTATCCGCTACGAATCCAATATCGCTGGTCTTATCTTATCGCTTTACAAGAACTTACACTCGGAATTCTTGTACTGCGCATTCGGCGGCGAGTCAATCGTTGGATTTACCAGTTTGTGAAAAACTTTAGTAGCCACCAAACCTAAACTAACCTAACCGTAATCGTGATAAAAAAGTAGTGGCAGTGAATTAACGGAAAAATACATTTCTAAAGTACATTATTGACTGTTTACACTTCAATAATGCTATTTATTAGGTATGTTATTTATGTAATCATCATTACATAAACAAATAACAAAAGGTTCCGACATTTTAAAAATATTGGCTATAGTAAATATTATATGTTTGCATAACATCTGTGTGTTCAAAACATAATATTACCAAGCAATAAATAAAATGTAATATTTTTTAGAGACGGAAAAATATTTATTAGTTTTTGCTCGCAAAAAAAAATAGCTCTACGTCGTGAGGAAAGTTAGATAGGGCCATCATTTTGAAATTCCGTGAAGACATGTCGGCCGTCTGTGGTGAAATTCGTTTTTAAGGTTAGTATATTATCATCGCATTTACGGCCTACTAATCACGATTCACTACGAGAGTAGTTATTCCGTTGTATCTAAAGAAACAACTTAGACTCAAATCGTTTTTAAATTCTTGATCAGCGTAAAAATCATGTGAAATTTAATAATGCAGTTAAAAAACGTTAATTTAACTAACATAAATATATAATAAACATACTGAGAGTTGTGAAATTGGCTTTACCGGGGGGTTTCCATTGAGTAATTTATACATTTATTTTTTGTCAAGTGCACTTGTTTTTTAATTCTGCCAACACATAGCAATTATTTAAATGCGATTTACTAGGATATATCTTCTATACAGCCATAAATCGGCCTGTTTCTTTTATATATTTATATTTGTCGTTATAAATATACTACTTGAAGTGAGTATTGAATGCAAGCTTGAGCAGTAATTTTTCAATCTAATAATGCATAAGAAGAAATTAATTTAAGTATTATATTTTAGGTATAGAAACGTTGTGATATCACAGACTTATAGCAAGTTATTGTAAAAAGTGAGGAATAAAATATTTAGACGAGTTTTAGAACGAGTACTCGTAATATTCACATGAATGGAGTATTTAGGACATGAATATTTGTTTCCACGTAAACTACGCAATAGAATTTAATATCTGAGAGAGAGGGAACAAATAAAGGACACTCAAAAAGTAAATGTATCACCTGAACTGTTTCTAAGCTCTAACTTTGTTTTGGCCTTTTCAGGAACTTTTAAAATAAATTATCAAAGGAAAGTTTTGTTAAAAGCCACTTAATGCAGAATCAGGAAGCACACTCCATTCATATTTTTATTGTTGTAAGCCTACTATAGTAATTAAATATTAATTGAAACTAATTTGTTTATTCCATTTTAACGTCACTCTTATAAGATGTATCAACTTAATTAAGACAGTTAGTGCTTTGTAAGAAAAAAAAACTAAAGTATTTTAAATACTGTAAAAACACTTATTTAAGCTAATTATTTACATTTTACTACTGTAAACGCAACATAATTTATAATAATTAAATCTGGAATAAAAGTGTGGCTTAAGCTAGTGTATGAACATTTCTTAGTGTTTACACTAAACTAGCATTTTAAAAGCAATATTAATAAAAATAGTTCGCATAAGGGTCCATAAGGAGCACGCGCACCAGACGGCCCTTTGCTAGGGAATATTTAGTCAGAACATGATGCACTAGATGGCCTTTGCTAAGGAAAGCGTAGTCAGAACATCGTCAACTATACGGCCCTTTGCTAGGGAATGTTTAGTCAGAACATCGTGTACTATACGGCCCTTTGCTAGGGAATGTGTAGTCAGAACATCGTATACTAGATGCCCTTGCTAGGGAATG
>JAQJVL010006343.1:0-29649 GCA_035578905.1 Stictocephala bisonia
GCAAATTAAATCAAAAGATAATTGAAAAAAGGAGAACAACTAACACATCTTAAATAACTCTGCTAAAAAAACATTCTTAAAATGTCTGGGATATTTTCAAGCAGATAATTTTTCTTGCTTCCATTGTCAAGAGGGGATTTTCCTATTTAAGTTTATTTGCTTTAACTATCCTGTTGTTATTAATAAGGCCATATAGTGATTTAAATTAAATATGTTTTAGTTTGTTAATTTTATTTTGAATTTAGTTACTATATTCAATATGCATTATTTAATATTGGATACTGTTTGTAATATTAGTACTCGCAATATGTTTACTGTTGGTTTAACATTTAAGTCTACTCATTCATTATCCATTTTGAAGAGTATTACTAGTAATTTTAATAATAATAATATAATATAAATGAAAGGCTTTTGAGATCGTACAGATTATTCCACACCTTGATATTATAGAGTAAACAAATTACAGTGTTGGGAAACCATGTAAATTTTGTTTAAAGATCTGTTATAATTTTTGGAATCGTTATTTTGTTTTTCTATTTATATGCTACTACTTACTATTTGTTCTTTAAAATGCAGACCATGTTAAAACATGCATATTTTAACATTATTGTGTTAAAACACCTATAAGTACACATAGGTATTATAACGTAAAGAAACACATCCGGTCATTTTGACCGTGTGGTGCATTATACGTGCATTTTACCACTTTAGCTTTGAAAAAAAGATTGTAAGGCAATAAAATGAAAACAAATATTTTAATTAACCAAACATTTGTATTAAACATTATTGTTATTACCAAATTGAACATTTAAAAAAAATATCAAAATTTAAAAAAGATATTTTTTTCGGAAAGTCATGATTCTTATAAGACTTAATACAAAAACATACCTGTGTAATTTAAAGTTCAATTTAACACAAAAAAACGAACATTTGCTCACTGTCACACAGTTTACTTACTCTTACATACATTCCACTGCACAGTCATTGCATACTCTTTTTTGGCATTGGCCACAAATTGCCAGGCTGCACTTTATGCATTTGTGTTGCGTCTTCCTGTCTGAACCTGGTGGGCACTTCTCGCAAGTTTTTCTCTTTTGTAGTTGGTCGTCAGGCACGCAGTTAACTTGTGGAGGTGCGTTGTTTCCAAGTATCTTATTTATTTCTTGCTTCAGGTCCCTAGGAAGGTTTGTTACTTCATTCATCCTCTTGCGAAGATGAGGGGATATTAGCTCCATGGCGAGGCTCTTGATAAAAGCAAAGCGTGTTGTGTTTGTGGATTTCGTATAGCACATATATACAATGAAACAATTGACACTGGCAACATTGATAAGTCTATAAAACATAGCCAGCGGCCATCTTCTTGTTTTCCTGCTTGAGGAGAAAACAGCGCACCTCATATCTAGGAGGTCAACGCCGGCTTTTGTGCTGTTGTAACAAAACAAATCATTTCCGGCTTTTTCTTGTCTTCATTAGTAGCAATTGTATTATTATTGTATTATATTACTGATCTGTTCTTTTTGGGCACATAAGAAAGCAGTGTGAACTCGTTTCGGAAGCCGTACAGAGCAGATACTACAGGTCGTTCTACGTTTGGGAGGAACTCAGCTGGTATGCACAGTTTATTTTTTTCATAGTGCCGACGTAGGTAAGCTTTCTCTTGCCAAGTTCTTCTACTGTCTCCAGCGAAGAGAAAAAATTGTCAGCAGTGACATTTCTGTTGGATCCTGCAATGGTTTTACTTAGACGTACAACTGCTTTTCTCAATTTCTCAATTACTTTTCATTTTCAGTCAGGCCAACTCCATCGCTTCCTTTTCCTGTATATATATATATATATATATTTTTTTTTTTTTTTTTTTTTAATAATGAAAATTTATTCCTTTAAAAAAGTAAAACACAAAAACAATGACAATGTAGGAATAGAAAGTTGACCACAGTATCCAGTATTTGTGGCCAACGTTAATTCTAAAAAAGCACAATACAAACAATTTAATTGTGAGTCCAGCAGCAAAATAAAAAACTTGCACTCCGTGGCGCCTGTGTTGAAGCAAAGAACCAAAAAACATAGTAATAAAAATTATAACATAATAACATTAATTTAAAAAAGAAAAATTACAATTAGTAATTAAAGTTCTTACTTTAATAATTAATATCATATAGGCCTACTTGCTTAAACAGTATATCATATAAGACTCCTTCCAAAGTATATACAAATAAACAACTAGAGTAGGCAGGTAGTAAACTTAAAAGATATATATCTAATTAATTAATTATGCAAGAGTAGCATTTAGAAAGGACACGTCATCATTAGAAAATAGCCAATGTTTTGTTTGATTTAAAAACGAATTTAAATTAGAACAAGATTTAATATAACGTGGCAATTGATTAAAATACTTAGGAGCAACATACTGAAAAGACTGTTTAAAATTAGATTTATTGACTTTAGGTAACCTAAATATTCTTTGGAAATTACTTCTTGTTTGGTAAGACAGGTTTTCTGTACCAGTGTTGCCACTTCTAATATAAAATAACTTTAAGACTTTGTACACAAATAAGTGGTTAATGGGTAATATTTTCAGATGACAAAACAAAGGGTAGGAGCTCTCTCTTTTGCGACAGTTGAGTATTATTCTTACAATATGTTTTTGGGATACTCTGAGTTTTTCCAAATAGTTTTTGTAAGTTCCCCCCCAGCATTGTATACCGTATTGTAACCTGGAATCTATTAGAGCAAAGTAAAGCATTCGTAATAGACTGGGTTCACAAAAATTCTTCAAAAAATAAAAGGTTCTGATCGAAAGTTTGATTTTCTTATGTAATAATGAAATGTGGGGTTGCCAATTTAGATTTTCGTCTAAGTTAAGACCCAGGTACTTAAAACAATTATTTTTTTCTATTACTTCACATTTGCAACGTATTGACGCACAACTCAAGTTGTGAAATATTAACTCTGCAGGAAATTCAAAACTATTAACTAAACTAAAATTTACATATCTTGTTTTTTTAACATTAATTATCATTTTGTTCTCACAACACCATACTCTTAATAGTTCTAAATCTTTATTTATATTCTCCCAGATATCATTAATATTTTTCTCTGAATAAAAAAAAGCAATGTCGTCCGCAAAAGCACTTTTTTGACCTTGAAAAGATAGTTCCAGTAAATCGTTTATAAAAACTAAAAATAAGGTAGCTGATAGCACTGATCCTTGGGGTACACCAGCTTGTACAGTTAGTGGTGTGCTAAAATGATCAGCAATTTTGACTGTTTGGACTCTATTACTTATAAAACTGTTAAACCAATTGAGCGCAGTTCCCCGAACTCCAGCTGCTTCCAATTTTGACAGTAATACATTATGATCGACAAGATCAAAAGCGTTTTTAAAGTCTATAAAAAGACCCGTTACTTTTTTATTTGTGTTAAAACTGTTGTAAATATTTTCTGTAACCGATAATAACGCATCCTCCGTTCCCATTCCTTTTCTAAAACCATATTGAGACGGCTGAAAAAGTGTATGCTGTCTAAATACTTTACGAGTCTGGTCCTCATTATTTTTTCAAAGATTTTAGAGAATATGGCTAATAGACTGATTGGTCTTATATTGTCAATTTTAATAGAAGTATTATTTTTAAATATTGGAACTATAGTACTCATTTTTAGTTTATCAGGAAAAACGCCGTTCTGAAAGCTTAGATTTATAATGTGAACCAAAACTGGAGCAATCGTTTCCGCTGTCTTTTTTACGAGGTTAACGGTTATGCCATCAAAACCAGTTGATTTTTTGTTTTTTATACATTTAATAGTGATCAATACTTCATTTATATTAGTTGGCATTATGAAAAAAAAGTGGCGACATTGTTGATAATGCCCCCGACGGCAGACTGTCAACGGTGGCAGTGCCGACAGTGCGGGCGGACCGGGCCTGACTCGACCTTGGACTGCGATAAGGTGATCATTGATACTATCAGCCACAAGCTTGGGATCGTTGACAATCTCACCATTGCACAGCTCAACTTTATCAACATTTTTCCCTACTGTCGAACCTATTACGTTATTTATTACTTTCCAATATTGTGAAGAATCGCCATTACAGTTTTTAATCTTATTAGTGAAAAATGCATTTTTTGCTGAATCGATTTCTTTTCTTAATTTATCACAGAATGAATTGAAGTATAATTTGAAAAATTGGTCGTATGGGCGCTTTTTATAAATTCCGTATAGTTTTTTTCGTTTTTTTAATTTAAAAAGTAAATTTGCATTTAACCATGGGCTAAAATGTTTAGCTTTAGTTAGCTTGTCTCGCTTATGAATTAGTTTACAATTATTCAGAGATTCTGTCAGAGTCTTGTGGAACAAATCATAACTTATGTTTACATCGTTTGTTGACAAACAAAAACTCCAGTCTGCTTCTTTCAGCCTATCCGCAGCCAAACTCAAATCGTATACAATGTTGTCTGGCATTTGTTTACTTACTACCAGTCTATTAAACTTAGAACTGCAGCCGAAATTCAAACCCAACAAGCAATGATCAGTAAGACCTATATCAAAAATTACACTTTTAAAGGAATCCATATTTGCATGTCGAACAAAAATGTGGTCAATAGTTGACTTTGTGTTTTCAGTAATTCTTGTTGGGTTATTAATGAGTGAAATAAAACCATTATTGTTTAACACACTAATATAGTTCTGTACATCTTGGCGGCTATTTACCAAGTCTAAATTTATATTTATATCTCCTACATAAATAATGCTGTTGGTTAAATTTTGCAGTCTATTGGAAAGTTCCTTAATAAAATTATTTTCTGAATGACTATGATGTCTATAGAGACAGAGTAACTTAAAATATGAATGATCAATAGTTATATTTAGCAATAAACAATCAGCAGTTTCCATATCCAAGTTTACTTGAGATACATTTATGTTTTGGTCCACAAAGCACAATATATATATATATATATGCATCGCATAAATAAGAAGTCTTCGAGTCTGCCAGACACATTACTTTTATGCCGTATTTTTTTGGTTTTTTTGGCATGTAAATCCTGAAACTGCAACGTCCACGAAAAGGGATCAGCATCTCATCAATTGTGACATAAGCGGAAGGACAATAATTGGCTTGACTATTGCTGATGATTTTGTCAAAAATCTCCGAGATTGCTGCTGCTTTGTTATCTTTCTTTCTCTCATCACGTGTTTGAGAGTCGTCAAATCTCAGGGTTGTCACATGAACTTTATATAACGATTTAGCGACATAGTTGCTTGGAAGATCGGTCGACTAAATTCATCTTTTGCGAACAGTGATTCCATGTTTTCGTCGTTCGATTTTAGTATTGATGCTAAGAGTAGCATACCAATAAGAGCATTTACCTCTTCAGCACTGGTCATCCTATAATTCGATTTGCTTTGTCCAGGGGGATTTTGTCTCGAATAGAAGCTAGATTCACGTTAGTGTTTGTTACTATTTTGGAAATAATCTGGTCATCAAAAAACAATTTCCAAGCGTCTGCTTTGGTAGATTCATTTCCTAAGGCTCGCGCAGGCCCTTTTATCCCTGGTAATAGACCCCTTATAATATTTCGCCCTGGAGTCCTTACATTTCGAGGAGGAGGCTTGCTTGACCAAGCATTTGGAGGCCCTTGTTCTTTTTTTCTCATTCTTTCCAAAAAATGTGTAGGCATCGGAACACCTTCAGCAACTGCATTTACCATACTAACATCATCATCACTGTCTTCTAAAATTGCCTCATCTTCTGAAATTGAATCACTTGAATCTGCATCACTTTCGTTCATAACAAAATCTGGGTCAGCGTCAGAGTCATCCGCTTCCGAATAAACATCATCTGGTTCATCTGGATCGTCCACTTCCTCTTCTAAAAGCTGACGTACTCTGTCTTCAAAGCCTGGATCTTCCGCTGTCAAAGTTCTACTGCCACTAGCACGTTTCATTTTGTTTGAAAAAGTGAAAAAAAAAAATGATAAAACTTGCCTAACTATATATATACAATATAAACAATTGAAAACAAGGAATATAACTCAGAAACAATAAAATATCACCACTAAGAATGTACATATATTTGTTACAATCTACGAAAAAGTGAACAAAAAAACGATAAAACTTGCCTAACTATATATATATACAATAGAAACAATATAAACAATTGAAAACAAGGAATATAACTAAGAAACAATAAAATATCACCACTAAGAATGTACATATATTTGTTACAATCTACGTGAAGGAACACATACGGTCATATTGACAGACGGCAAAATGACACTAAAGAACACACTCGGTATATTTGACCGACCGACCAAACAACAACAAGTCCGTACTGAACAACGCTCTGGGCGAAACTTATCGATATTCTGCCTGTCGGTAGTGATGAGTAGAGGGGGAAGGTATTGAGCGTGGTAGGCACCTCGGCCAACCAGTTGTGCCAATATAAGAGTGTAAAAATACCTGTCGGTCAAATTGACCGATGTGTACTTATAGGTGTAAGTATTTATAGATTTATATATATTAAAGTAGTAGTAACAATTATGTACTACATTTATCATTGGGGTTCGGGGGGTGGAGGGGTATAAGGGAAGGATAGACAAGTAGCTGCCTCGGCCATCACATGGTAAAAAGGAGAAATAACTGCTCGACACAGTTTGCAAATTCTATGAGTAATAGTGAAAACACTAATATGTTTGCTCTTAGTAGATGTTATTAATCATGACGAAACTGTTCAAGGTGAAGCAAATCATCAACATATCTTGTTGCGTATTTCATGATTTTATATAACGACAAAATAATGATTTTATTTTTTTGAACATACACAACATCTTTAACATAATATTTAGTAAGGAAAAGTATAATGGCTACCCCTACTTATTGGTTGGTCAATAGAAGCAGACGTTCCCAAGATTTAGGTACAAGATGTAGGTTGTAAGTCACCTAAACATATTATTGGTGCTAATAGTAAAACCAAGTACAGATAAGGTACGTAAGTACCGGCTTGATACTAATAGTAAGAATACTAACAACATAAGTAAGGAGACTACTAGTGCTTATTAATTATTTTGGTAAACATCAGACATTCCAAAGGAGTCCATAACGTACATTTATATTAGTATTGAACGGATACTAACAGTAAAACAAATTATCAGGTGCTACTGTTAATGATGAAGACTAGTGATCCAATGGAAGCAGATCTTCCAAAGTTATAAGTAAGATGTAATATAATCAAGGTGATAGTAATTCTAATATATAGCAATACTAATAGATAGTTTTCAATATGTAATTAAGTGATACTATTAGTAATGTTAAGCACCAGGTGTTACTGATATTAATTAGTAGTTAGTTAGGTAATAGAATCAGATCTTCCCAAGGTACAAACAAGATATCCCAAAACTGAGAAGTTAGTTATACTAATAATATATGATATAAATATCACTATAGAGAGATACAAATACCCACACTTATAATCACTTAGAACTGTTAGAATTCATGTTTTTTTAGTCAGTCAAAGCAAATCAGTGTCTATTGTAATACTAATTCATAGTTAGGCATTTTTTTATAATAATACTAGTGGAATAGAGTGATATTAATACTAATAATTATTATCAGCTAGTAAGGTTAGTGATTGGTAAACCAATGGAACTAAAACTTATCAAGGTATAAGTAAGATATCTTACAATAAAGCTGTTGGTTATAAAAATTAACTGTAATATTAATAGACTGAAGTGAAACTAATATAAGTGCATAACATCCGATGGTTTGTTAGTGGTAGGTAATTGGTTAGTAATTAGAAGCATACATTCCCAAGATGTAGGTAAATCACCCAAAAATAGTATTTATACTAACTGTAACACCAAGGTGTAGATAAGGGATCTTAGTAGTGGCTTAATATTACTAGAAACAATATTTATAGTAAACAACAATTCATAGTAAAATTGTTAGTTCTTAGTACTTATTTTGGTGCATATCATATAATGATACCTACCTACAAGGTAAACCTACATTAGTATCGAACTGATACTAATAGTAACACTGATTATTACATGTTATTGTTTCATGGTATACATGCTGATGAACCTATTGTATTTGTATTAGCACTTTTCAGTATATAAATAAGATATGATATGAAAAAGTTGATAGTAATTAGTGATAATATTAGTATCAATAATTACTAGTTGTTGCCACTAGTAAATAGTTAGCCTATACAAATACATATTTCCATAGCATCGGTAAGGTATCCTAAAACCGAGAAGGAAGTAATACTAAGAGATAGTATTAATATCGTTATTGAGAGATCCAATACTAATACTTATCATCAGTTAGTACTGTTGGACATTTTATTTTTTAGTTATTAGGGCACAGTCTGCAGTAATACTAGTTAATAATAAAATTTTTGGTTAGTAATACGTATAGAAACAAGTAATACTAATAGTAACAATTATTGAAGGTAGTAAGGTTAAAAGGTTTTGAGCTAATATACGTAGTGTTTCTCAATGAATAACTAAGATATACAACTATCAAATCGTTAAATACAAGGTGTTAGTAATACTAAGAGAATCAAATGTTACTAATATTCGTACCTAATATGATGTAGTAACATTAGTAATAAACAATTGGTTCACCATTAGTTGGAGTCATTCCTACTTATAGTGAAGATGTAGGTAAGTCACGTTAAGTATTATTCATACTAATAGTAACATCAAGGTACATGATATAAGGTACCCTAGTATTAGTTTAATACTAATAGTAAGAATAATAAGTAGAGTACTTTTTAGTTCTTAATTGTAAGTTTAATAATAAAAGCTGATTTTCCCAACGATGATTCACGAGATATTAACATTAGTATCGAGACAATACTAATAGTAAAACCAAGAGAATGTGGTCCTGTTAGTTATTAGTATCATCAAGACTAAGCCTAACATATCCAAAAAATAATTAAAATATAAGTAAGACAAAAAAACATTAACTTTCCTACAAAGTCAATGCTACAATTAAGACAGAAACACTCGCTTCCCCGGAATGGCATGTCTATAGGTAACCGATACACAGTTCACACACCTTTCTCAGATATTGGCGCGACGTGGTGGCAGGGAGTCGAACTACGTTACACACTCCAACAAGTAAAATATATCACTTATGGGGAAGTTGTAAAAAAATTATTCCATGGTATGCAGAACGACTAAAAAAGAAGTTTACAAGTGAAAAAAACTATATGCGTTGTGGGGATACCCCACAAATACAACGCTTCCCCACAACGTGCTGTGTTTACTTGTGAAATACCCCTCAAGTGCATATGGGCAAACACACACACACACACACACACACACACACACACACACCGTTATGTCAAAGCACAAAGGTAAAAATACTCCTGTGTGGCTACAGGAAATATGAAATTAACAAGGCTATCATCAGACAAGGAAAATTAAGAGCGCCCATAGAAGAACAATAATCGTTGTGTGTGTGTGTGTGTGTGAAAAATCGATAATTTCGAGAAAGTCATAAATTTCGAAAAAGTCGAAAATTTAGAGAAAAGTCGAATATTTCAAAAGATTTCGAAAAAGTCAAAAATACTCCTGTGTGGCTACAGGAAATATGAAATTAACAAGGCAATCATCAGACAAGGAAAATTGAGAGCGCACATAGAACAACAATAAGAAGGAAAAAAACTGCACCATTTTACAATATGTCAAAGGGATTACAGAAAAAATAAGCAGAGTTTTAAATAAATATAGTATAAAAACCGTGTTCAAACCACCTACAAAAATAAAATAATTTTTACATTCAACCAAGGAGAACTTTCCACTACAAACTTCTGGTGTTTACCATATAAGAACACATAAGGAGAGCCCTGGAGCATAGGGGAGTTGGAAGGGCAACTTCTAGATGGTTGATGAACCTCCTGGCCTCAAGAAGGGCTGAGACTGTGGTCGGGAAGAGCATAATTCAGGTGAATACAACAAGAGGATGTCCACAGGGCGGAGTACTGTCTCCCTTGTTGTGGAGCCTGGTCATAGACGAGCTTCTCAGGATAATCACTGGGAATGGTCTCATATGCTTCGGCTATGCAGACGACATCGTCATAATGGCCCGAGGAAAATTTGAAGAAATTCTCTGTGATTTGATCCAGAGAGGTCTAGAGGCTGTGCAGAGATGGTGCCAGGGAGTAGGGCTTAGGGTTAATCCTGCCAAGACTAATCTGGTACCATTCACCAGGAAAAGGAATCTACCACGTCTGAGAGCGATCAGATTTGATGGAGTAGAGATTGAGTGGAAGGCAGAAGTGAAATATTTAGGAATCACACTAGATAAAAAACTTCTGTGGAGGAGACATATAGAGGAGACCATGAGTAAAGCAAAGCAAGCACTGATGGTGTGCAGAAGGATTGCGGGAAATTCTTGGGGCTGTCAACCAAGGATACTGCACTGGATGTACACGATGATAGTGAGACCCTCCATCACTTATGGTGCTATTGTATGGTCGGGGAGAACGGGTTTGGACACCGTTAAAAAAGCACTCGGCAGTGTACAGAGGCTCGCATGCATTTGCATTACGGGAGGGATGAGGTCTTGTCCCACAGCAGCTATGGAAATGATTCTCCACCTCGCGCCCTTGCATCTTCACGTTGAGGAGGTGGCGAGGGTGTCTGAGGTGAGAATAAACAGGATCATTACCAGGCAAAATATGAACTTCGGAACTCCTCGGGATTTCTGGGATTTTCCGAGGGACTCTATAGTCAGGAAGTTTGATTTTGAACGATCGTTTCAAAGGGAACTGAGCACAAAAAGGGACTGGAGTGGAGAAAGCATCCGCACAATGTCCAGCAGCCACATTATGTGGTTTACAGATGGTTCTAAGACTGAGGAGGGGACCGGTTGCGGTGTGTTTGGGCCAGGTACCAAACTCTCGGAGGCGATGGGGAAGTTCCCTAGTGTATTTCAGGCGGAAATTCACGCCATTGATACATGCATTAGAATCAATCTGGAAAGGGAATATAGGGGCAAGATGATTGCTATAATGTCGGACAGTCAGGCAGCCATCCAAGCACTGAGTTCTCCTATTATCAGGTCGGGGATGGTTTGGGAGTGCCGGCAGAGACTTAACTTGCTAGGGAGAAGCAACAAGGTGACACTTCAATGGGTGCCGGGACACATTGGTGTTGAAGGGAATGAGAAGGCAGATGAGCTTGCAAGGAAGGGGGCATCGACCCCGCTTGTGGGACCAGAGCCTTTTTGTGGCCTTGGAGATGCCTTCTTCAAGGAAGAAATTAAAAGGACAATGGTGGCCAAAAGAGACAGACTCTGGAGGGCCACAGCAGGGCTGAGACAAGCTAAGAAGCTGTTGGGAGGCAGGAACTTCAACAGATTCAAAGTATGCATAGGCCTAAGCAAAACCAGACTGAAGAGGGTAACAGGCTTCCTTACTGGGCATTGCCTACTGAGGAGGCATGCTAGGAATCTGGGTCTGGTAGAAGATGCATCATGTAGATTCTGTGGAATGGGAGAGGAAGACCCTCTTCATTTACTGGAAGAGTGTGATGCTATAGCGACAAAGAGAGCCAGGCATCTGGGTCGGTACCAGATTAGACTGGAAGAAATACCACATCTAGAGATCATCCAGATCCTCCGATTCCTAGAGGATCTGGGAATTGATGAATTGTGACCGAGCAGTCTCGGGTAGAGCATGGGGGGCAAAATAGATCTTGATAGGTCCAGTTGCTTAAATTTCACCCCAAATCACAATACAATACAATACAATAGAACAACAATAAGAAGGAAAAAAAACTGCACCATTTTACAATATGTCAAAGGGATTACAGAAAAAATAAGCAGAGTTTTAAATAAATATAGTATAAAAACCGTGTTCAAACCACCTACAAAAATAAAATAATTTTTACATTCAACCAAGGAGAACTTTCCACTACAAACTTCTGGTGTTTACCATATAAGAACACATCAGGTGTACTAAAAATGATGATATAGAACATTCTGCAATTGCCGACCATTCGTAAAAAACAAATCATGCAATAGAATTTGACAAAGTTAACGTTTTAGTAAATTCTGATAATTATTTTGAAAGGAAAATCTTAGAAGCTATATAAATAAAAAAGCATACTGACAATTTTAATAAAGATAGTGGAATATAATTAATACGTGAAAACCAATTTTAAGCCAATTAAAATGCATAACAGGAGGCTAGCAGTCCCCACGCATAAAAAATAATCTAGAACATTCCAGAAGCGGCCGGAGCCAAGAAGGACTGGAACGGTATGGAAGTTACCAGAACGCCCCCTCCACCACCAGGCAGGTATATAACCTACAAGCCCAGCCCGTCCCTACCAGTCAAGTTCTGTGATACTTTGATCGTCCTGCCCTGAGGATGGCCTACTGTAATGTGGCCGAAACGTCGGAAATGTTTGTGCATAGCCCAGTGAGGCTGTCGAACCCCGAAGACCTAGAATTGGTTAGTGTTAGTGACGACTGTGGAAGCCTATCCATGAAGAATTGTTAAGTTGAATTGAAGAAATTTCATTGATTTATAAATTAAAAATGAAACTGCATCTTCGATACTGGTATTCTTGTATTGGAGTATTTCGTAGCGAAATTAAGTAATATTGCCAATAGGGATGGGTAGTTCACGAACGACTAAGTTAAACGAACTAGTCAGCTTAGTGATCAAGTGAACTATACCTTTATTAAGATATGAACGGGTTCAATTCAAAGTCAACAACGAACTGTGAATGTAGCAATGATACATGATGACCGAGTCTTCAGTCAGTTTCAACCTAACCTAAAACTGCGTGAATGGAACAGATTTTCTTTAGGACACATGAAATGAAATTGCACGCACACAACTATACTGGACAAACAAACAAACCACCAAGAATGAAGGAACTTCTAGTAGTTCATTTGTTTCATCTATATCGATTATTCTACATATCGTTGCATCATTTAAAACTAATTCATTTTCCTAGTTTATCAAAATGAACGTGTCGGTCGTGGATTAGTCTTGCGAAAGAACTACCAATTGACCGATACCGCCAACATAATTGTCACTCATCAGTTGTTCACTGTCAGTTAGCTTCAGCTATTGAAGAAGTCGAATTAGTTGAAATCTTAAGTGTGTGGGGGAAGCGACGTAAAGGTTTACCCACGCTATCAATAGGTTTTAACACGCTATTGATTGAGAAACAACATATATTGAACAGTTGTAAGTCATTTCAAAGACTATAACTAGTTTCAGGTTTATATAACTTCATTAACTTGATATAGAAATATACGAATAGTTATCAGTATTGTATAACGAACGATTGCAGTTATCCACGTTTATAATAATAATAATAAATGTTTTATTTGCCATAAGACTATTTTAACAAGCATTGACAAAGTGATTTTTGCAGCTCTTGGCCAAATCTGGTAATTGTTGTACATACCAACATAAAAGTAACTTATAATCAAATAAAATAATAATTAGGTATTATACCCACAGTGGGATTAAAATTTTTTAGATTAAGAGATCAGAACTGCTATAAATGCATGAATAAAATCAATCAACTTATTGAACATTTATAAATTAACTAAATAGACAAGCAAATAAACAAAGAAGTAAAACATAGACTTACAAATGATGATACATGCAGACAAACATTCAGACAGGTACACAGAGAGGACATCAGATCAGCGTACAAGTAAATATTTGGCTATAAGCTTAAAAATTAATGTTTCTTTGACTAAAGAATTCTTTGATATTGTACATAGGGTTTTCAGTTTTGAGTTTTACTTAGTCTGTTATATCCAGTTACTAAGCTATCCTTGTTTCTTGTATTATAATTGTGTATGTTATAATTGAAATTCATAGTTTCTGTTTTATTGAGAGTATAAACAACCATATCAAATAAATACAAATTAGTCACAGTTTGGATTAGAAGATTTGGAAAGAGTGGTCAACAGTGTTCAAAGCCACTTCATTTAATTATTATTCTGATTGCTTTTTTTGAATAGTCAAAATGTCCTGTATTTGACTGCAGTTACCCCACAAAATCAATCCATACCTGAAGATGGACTGAATACCACTAGCCCTGATTGGCTAGTTTAATTTGTTGTCTGCTTCTTCTTCAGGATTTTACTTTTTGTTTTCTCATTCCCTTCGGCATTCACAAAGGGAAATAACATAAGTTGAGGTTATGTTACAGTTACATACTGTTCTAGTACAACGGGAAGTTAGTTGGTACATTGTGATTGGACTAATTACGTGTTATTTTGAAATAAAGCCCTTGTTTATGTATCAACTGTGGATATTTTATAATATTTTACCTTATTACTCATTTTGTTATGGTGTAGTGGGCCTACTACTAAATAATCCTAATCGAACTAAGAATTAAGAATCAAAACAATAAATTTTAGAATCAAATGTTATTTGGAATTGAGAAAATTATGGAATCAGCACATCCATTATAAAAACTCTAAATTGATGTACATTCAATAAATTACATTTTAATGTATTTGTTGATATTGGTTCAATTATTGGCTAAACAATAATAGATTGTCATACTTGAATCAAAATGATGCTTCTTCTAAACAAATGCCCTGATATAGTATGCTTTATTTATTTCCGCTAATGTGACTTTGCATTAATATTTATTTCAGTCAACGCATCGTAAGTTAAAAAGTAATTAGTTGTATGGCTTTCATGATTTTCCAACTGAGAGAGTGAATAACAATAATTAAGTTGGTTTCCATTATATTATACAATCTTCTTTTTGCCTTTAATCCAAGGAGTGTTGATCGCCTCAAATTGAGGCGATCGGTATTTTCATAAACTGTTACCGCCTCAATTTGAGGCGATGTGCGCTCACTCTATTAATGTCGCTCACAGTCGGGAAAAAAAGTCAAAGTCGTCTCAAATATATATCATTTGAAAGGCCGTGAATCAGTGTTTGTTTACATGTCTTTGGTTTTGCTCTATGACTGTCAGATGAGGCACAATGGCAGAAATAATTCTTTGTTTACTTCTTCCGTCGTCATCTGTCAATCAACTCCCTAGTCTTGATCGCCATACCAAGCCGGTAGTTGTTTATGTTTGTTGATGTGTTGTGTTATGCTTTGTGTGACCTTTATTGTTTGTGTATTATAGTTTGTATATTATTAGTGATCATGGGTGATCCGTGTCGTTTATAAACATGGTTTTTAACCCTCGACCTGGCGAAGTGCGCTTTTAGCGCACTGTTTATGTGTGTCGAAATGGCAGAATGCGCTTTTAGCGCACTGTTGACACGACCGCATATAACTGTCATTATAGTACGTATTTTTCACGCTACGACAAAGTTTTACATGCCTATGGATTCTACGTTAGTGGCCGGTTCCAACGATATGCATCGATAGTCAATACATCGTTTATTTTGGTGACGTCATGTGATTGAAAGTGAAGCACAACGAAGAAGCCGTTCAATCTAGCCATCTTGTTTAATTTCACCGGTGCTCTGGTGTTGTTTTGTTTCACGGTATATCTTCACGTGTAATAGGCCCGTTAGGACAACAAATATTTTCAATTTATAGCTCTTATTTTTATCTAAATTTTGGTATAAGTATGAACTCTGTAGTGTATATAGTTTTTTTTAGGAAATTATTGAATATAACAGTATCCGCGGTAACGAAATTTTTGATTTTTGTACTGTTTACATTTATAAATTTCCAAAATTTATTTTTACCTATAAGATATATATATAATGTTTATATTTTCTGAAACTAGATAAAATTTATAAACTTTTGGCTATCTCACATTTCCTAATTTATTATCGCCACTATGTTTCCTAGGGGTACCCCCCGCCCTTTTCATGTTTTATAAAAAAAACTTTTGAAATGTAACAAGTCACAAAAAAAACTAAAACAAAATTTTTTTTTCTTTTTATACTATTTGATAGTCTACTTCATTGTGATCATTTTGATACCAAACATAAGTATATTTACAGTATATAACTATTTTTTATGAATTTATTAAAAAAGGCTTACACACAGGCCTAAAATCACCCGCCAGTACAGACAAAATCAACTGCCAGGTCGAGGGTTAAACATTATAATTATGCATGCTAAAGTTGGCATATTCGTTGCTAGGCAACATATTTATTGTTACTTCATAAATATATGTTGTATAAATGTTTGCCTATATAATTATATGTTTTTTTGTTCAGAATGAAATTCTGCACAACTTGTATGTCTCAGTTTTTTTCTAATTTCATAATTTTATATACATAAATGACCGTCAATCTACTTATAAAATTTATTTTTATAAAAACTTTATAAATAACATAATATTTAAAAACTTTTTAAAAATTTAAAAAATTTTTTCCATTACCAATAATTAAAATTAATTTATTACTAATAAAAATGATACAAGTTTCATCTTTCTAATGCTAATAATAAATATACAGCGAATTTTTAAAAAAAGTATTACAAATCTCTGAAAATTTGGCGACACTACACAAAATTATGACCAACACTCCTTGGGTTAAAGTATATTATGTTAACTGTAACAAATTAATTTTTTATAATTTTGACCAGTTACTCTCTCACAACAATAGCAAAGTTCAACTGTAGGCATTTAAATTTGATAAATTTAATACAGAGCCATTAACTTTCTTTATTACTAGATTTTCCTATATTTGTCCTTAATTACTTAAGCATACTTAGTGATAAACAAAGTTATTAAGCCCTAAAATTCTATTTCAAAATAATTATGATTTTATGTGTTTTAGGCTTATTTATGGCATTCTCTGAATCCCTTCATCTTACATTTCTTATATTATTATTAATTAACCATCTTACTTTTATATAAAGTAAATTTTTTTATTTTTTGCAAACATATAACAAAAACTAGCTAACATTTATATAATTTAAAAAAATGCATGTTTTAAATTACCTTTCTTTGTTCTAGCAAGATAGAGTACCTTTTTCAAGACGTACTATTGTTACTCGACCACTTCTAAAACTAAATAAAAACCGTAAATTCATTATGTGCGTATCAAAACGAGTTGCATCGAATTAAACTTCTTTGAATCGCATTGCTGCATGGAATCGAAATAAATTTGCTGCAATGCACACCCCTAATAAAATATAGTAATTCTAAATAAATTCAAAAGAATTTTATTTATTTAATGTCGTCGGCACTGGTGGCGCAGTGCTGTAACCCAGCTACATGGGGACAAAGTGTTAGGGAGATTGTAGGGGATAGGTTGGATGCTCGGTCCTCTTAATATCGACATGGCGTCCGCTTGGTGGTTGCTATCGGCGTGGACACTACTAGAGAAGTCGGGGGTGTCCGTGTTGGATGGTAATCATTGTGCGGATGTTGTGTGAGGGAGATAACTGAGTATCAGGCTTGTCAATTAGCTGAAAATCAGACCAGCACTACGTGGTTCAGATTCCACGTAAAGCTGTAGGTCCCTTAGTTGCCCTGGCTGTTGGGCAATTAATAAATTGCCCTTTCTGAGGAACAGTTGAACTCAGATAGTAACCAGACTACACTCATCCACACTCATCATACACTCATATAACCATTCATATTTGCCTTAAAATACCAACAACGTTGTGTCGGCGTCTCATATATAAGAATAAGAAGTCTTGCATTTTGTAACTGTTAAATTGATTAAAGGTATAACCCACAACAACTTAAAGTGAAGCTGTTACTCTAGTTGACATGAGGAACCTTGATGGGAAGGGGGACAGTGGGCATAATGAACTTGTAAAGTTGGTGATAGGATACAATGCTGTTGTAATTTTATCTTCCTACTTGGAGCGGAGCTACTAGCGCTGTTCTTGAAGAGCATGTGCTCTCTTTGAATAATAATCATGTTTGGTGGACTGGTTGAATTCTGCCTGAAAACTAAAGCACAACAAAAAAGAAGGAGGATACTTACCCAGCTAACTCCGTCCATAAACACTGACATACACTTTCCACCAAAAAAACTATGAAGCCATGGACACTAGGCAAAACTCTCCTCAATCATGCAAGTAAAGGTTGAATACGGTACATTATCCAAAAAGCACCCAAGACCCATAACTGCAATAACTGGCCACACGAGATTCAAAACCACAAAATCTCTTATCCAATTGAAAGGTGCTTTAAACAAACCTACCAACATGAGAAAGTCCTTGGCTGGATTAAAATACTATGGCCACGATTCCACCTAATTAAGATTGTCTTGAATTTTACTGCTATGTCCAGATAACCATATTTATTGTTCCATATTATCATGTCATGTAAAACTATTTTTCCCTTAATCCTAAACAAAATATTTAAACTTATTTAATTCACCTTTTATTATTACATTACAATTTCATTTTTAAATAAACTTCAATATAAGGAAGAATTATTCTTTTGTATTAAGTAAATTTCCATGCTTATAAAGGTGTTCTTTAGAACAGGTTCATTATTCAGTAATTTAGATAACAACTTAAATTGAAACTAGAATTAAAATGAGTGATATTCTTTGTTCTCTTACAATACTTGAGTAAATATATTTGATTTAAAGGTTAAAATGGACCAGTTAAGTTGTTTCTACGATATAGCAACTTCAATGGTTGTTTGTTTCTCTTTTTGTATGGCTTAGTGAATTTATTATATTATGCGCATAATTTTAAAACAATAAAAATATTATGATTAAATAAACTGATTTATGTTAATTTCTATATCTGCCAGTTTTAATTCAAGACTGTAGGCTATGTATCACTCATATTAAACTGGTCCAGTAGTATATAAATGCTTACCATATTGAACAGTAATAAAATGTCATAAGCCTTTAGTGTGTGATGTTCTTTATATAAATAAATAAAAAATGGAAGAATGAATAGTATGGATCATTCATTTGTTAAATATACACATGAGAACTCACACAGGAGACAAACTATTCAGTTGTAGTCAATGCCTTTATAGAACTGCTGTAAAGAGCACTTTAAATAAACATATGAGAACTCACACAGGAGACAAGCCATTGAGTTGTAATCCATGCCCTTATAGAACTGATCAAAAGAGCAATTTAAATATACACATGAGAACTCACACAAGAGACAAACTATTCAGTTGTAGTCAATGCCTTTATAGAACTACTGTAAAGAGCACTTTAAATAAACATATGAGAACTCACACAGGTGACAAACCATTCAGTTGTAGTCAATGCCCTTATAGAACTGCTCAAAAGAGCAATTTAAATATACACATGAGAACTCACACAAGAGACAAACCATTCAGTTGTAGTCAATGCCCTTATGGAACTGATCAAAAGAACTATTTAAATATACACATGAGAACTCGCACAGGAGACAAACTATTCAGTTGTAGTCAATGCCCTTATGGACCTGCTGTAAAGAGCACTTTAAATAGACACATGAGAACTCACACAGGAGACAAGCCATTGAGTCGTAGTCAATGCCCTTATACAACTGCTGTAAAGAGCAATTTAAATATACACATGAAAACTCACACAGGAGACAAATTATTCAGTTGGTGTGTCTGGTCCTCTTCTTCAATGGTTCCGGAGCTACTTGACAGGACGAACTCTTCGTGTGAGGTTTGCTGGCCATGTCTCTGATTCTGTCCTCTATGTTACATCAAGAGTACCTCAGGGCTCACTCTTAGGACCATTCCTGTTCAGCCTCTTTGTTAATGACATTGCTATGTACCTCAACTGCAAGTTTTTGCTCTTTGCTGATGATGTAAAGATTTTTCTGGAAGTGTCTTCGGCATTGACCAGCTCACTCTCCAAATGGATTTGGACAGGATTAATGTGTGGTGTCGAGAATGATCTTCATTTGAATGCAGCCAAGTGCCAAGTGATGACTTTTGGCAGAACAAAACTTCTGCAATCCTTCGACTACCATCTTCATGGAACCCAGCTGAAGAGAGTTCATGTGATAAAGGACTTGGGTTTGTGCTTCACTCCCAATATGGATCCTGGTGAACATATAGCCAAGGCTTGTGCGAAAGCTAATAGAATTCTTGGTCTTGTCACCCGTGCTTCAAGAGTTGCCTTCACTCCTGGAACAATCAAAATCTTGTATGTGTCACTTGTTCGCCCCATCTTCGAGTACGGGTCTACAATATGGTCACCCTATCAAATTGGACATTGCAACTCCCTTAACGCAGTCCAGATAAAGTTTCTTCAACTGATGGGAGTCAGAAGCGGCTTGGACTATCATAACGTGGACATCAATGAGATCGTTCATCAGCATGGTGTTTCTTCCCTATCTTCCAGGAGGTCTGTCATCGACCTGGTTTTCCTTTTCAAGCTTATCAATGGACAAGTAGACTGCCCGGAGCTCTCTTTGATGATCGACTTCCATACCCCTCATCGGACTAGATCAACCCAGCTGTTCGCCAAGAATCTGCAACTTACTGCCTACGCCTATCACAGTACCATACCTCGACTTATGCGTTTGGGTAATGCTTCCCAATTGGAGTTCTTCGGACCGTCCCCTCAGAATTTTAAAAGGCAGGCTCAAAACTTTGTATCTAGTCTGTTGCAGTACTAGAATTGGCATGTATACTGTATTAGATTCAGTCCCAGTGTTCAGAATGTACTATATATTATTGAATTTATTTATTATCAAAGCTATTTATCATTCGTTTTATTCTTATGGTTATTAATTGTCATAGTGTTTCTGTATCGTTATTGATATTTATTATTATAGCACGTATTATCATTGCTGTTTGTTATTATAGTTATTCATTATTATTATAGTTATTTATTATTATTGTTATAATTTGAATTATTTATTATCATAGTTATTGGCAGTTTTAGAAACTGTAACTCCCTTATCAGCCCTTAAATAAATTTGCGGAAAAGAAAAAAACAGTTAAAAAGCGTAAGAAAGGGCAGAAGGGAGACTAATATTATTAACTTATTAGTCTCAGCAATTAGCCATAACAGCAGCGAACTTGATGCATGTGTTACTTATTAATTAATTTTGTTCAGCCCTTAACAAATGGACAAACTGTATGTAAAATGTATGTCATGTATGTAAAATGGTGTATGCTGTAAATAAATAAATAAAGGCTGACTACGGTACATTATCGAAGAAGCACCCAATATGACTACCCATAACTGCACTAACTGGCCAAATGAGATTCAAAAGCACAAAATCTCTTATCCAATTTAAAGGTGCTTTAAACAAACCAACCAACATGAGAAAGTCCCTGGCTGGATTAAACTACTAAGGCCACGATTCCAACTAGTTAAGAGTGTCCTGAATTTTACTGCTATGTCCAGATAACCATATCTATTGTTCCATATTATTGAGACCCATCCCCCCCCCACCAAAGCTGGGAAGCGTGCCAACCGGGGGGATGGCTCAAAACAAGTCGAGCGATGGGATCACGGGTGGCAGTTGGAGGGTCAAAATAACACTCGGCAGCTGAGCAAAACTAATTTTATTACCAAGTAAAAAAACAAAAAAACAAAAACGGCAGAAGGCCACAATATAAATTTGCAATTAAATAAATAACAAAACACACAAAATTTAACAATATAACGACAAAAGCTACCAAAACACTTAACGCTACAAAAACAACAAACTCTACGAATACCAAAGTTAACAATTACATGGCCTATCTGCGGTTGGGCCTGAGACACCCAAAACGTAAGACAAATTATTAACAATTTAAAAATGACCATTAAGAAACAAATTTAGATAACCCCAAAATAAAAGTGAAAAATTTAGAAAACTTCTGGAAACAAAAATTTTGGTATCATCAATTAAGCCGGCAATTTGGCCCACATCCCTTGATTCCGCCGAGGCCCGGGAGTAAGCCGGAATCCCGGGGCAGCTCCGAATTAAGTTAACTAAAAGCACAATAATCCCCTTTTGGTGAGTTTAAAAATTAAACAATTTAAAAGAAAATATAACACGGTACCGTTCGAGTAAAAATTCACTTCAAAATCCCCCCCTAATACACTTAACAAAAAATAAATAACAATAACTAGGCCTAAGCATATAAATAAATAATAACAGGATTGAATAATGGGGACCTAACAAATATAAAAATCTAAACAAATGTAACAAGAAATAAACTAATTAAACTAATAACAATAAATATCAACGTTTTCTTCTTTTTTTTTTCTGAAATTTGAAATATATAGATATCTAGCAATGTCCCCATGGCTGTGTTGCATCACTGTTAAAGTTCAAGTTTTAGGCCTAGGCCACATACAGTTCCATAATCATTTTTTTCTTCTTCTATATTTCTTTTTTATTTATTTATTTTTCTTTTCACAAATCACCCCCAGCTCAGCCGCCGGGAAAAATAAGGAACGCACTGACCTGAGGACAGAAGACTTGTACCCTAAAGATGTAGAGCGGGTAGCGGGCGACTCCAGGCTCCAACATGGTCCTCAGGCCAGGCTAGCAGTGAAGATGATAGAACATTGCCCGGACGACCGGCTGAGGGTTGAAAGTCCCACTCAAGGACCCTGGAGTTTTGGGAACCTTTCAGCCGGCAAACATGACTTGACGAACGCTGCAAAGAACAAGTGAACAGACAGGCCAACTTGACCGAAGCTGCTGGAACACGGAACGAAACGGAACTGGGCCAACGGCTACCAAAGTACGCGGAACGCAGAGCGTGAGCGAACTCAGGCAGCCTGGCAGACAACGAAAAAAAACCGAAATGTACCGGTCAAAGACCCGGTACAACCTCCCTCTGCAAAACCTCAACACACCCAGGCAGGGGAAAAAACTCGGTACCTCAGGGAACCAAGAGGAAGAAGAAGAAACCTCCAAAGAGTGGTGCTCCAAGGACGCCAAAGAGAAACTAAGAGGGGAAACCCCTCAAACAGGGAGCAAACTACCCTGACTGTCGGGCTCGACAAGAAAAAAGAGAGAAAGAAGACTCTCTCAGAACAGCCGCCTAGGGCGCAGAGGTGATCAATCTCTTTGCCCCAAGAAACCCCCAGGAACACCAACTCCTGGACCAACCGTTCCCCGGAAAGCCTTAAGCTGGGACACATGGGCTTTCCTAAACACCCTGCCTGACTGGGGATCAACCAGCAGAGCAGTCACCGGTGACAAAAACCTGTCGATGCGGTGGGGACCAGACCACCGATAGCACAACTTTGCAGCTCTTCGTTCCGCGGCCGAACTGACCGGGTGAGCCTGACAAAGAACCAGATCTCCAACCTGAAAAGGGTTAGGAGTACGACCCTTATCATACCTCCTCCTCACTCTCTCTCTAGCACGTAGCAGGTTGCGCCGAGCAGCCCGCCACGTGGACACTACGTCAGTGGCACCTGGCGTAGGTAGAAGATCCTCTAACCTCCACAAGTTGGACAAAGGGTTGTTAGGAGGGTAGCCATGTAGAATTTCGAAGGGAGTGGCATTGTGACTCTCATGCTTAGAAGAGTTAAAAGCAAGCTGGAGCCAAGAGAGACTCTCATCCCAGGTGTTCTGCTTCTCAGCATGGAAGGAAATAAGGGCAGACCGAAGATTGCGGTTGAACCGCTCTGCATGAGAAGGCTGTGGGTAATACGGAGAGGTAGTCACATGCCTGATACCATTGCCAACACAGAACCTACGAAACTCATGGGAGGTAAACTGGCTACCGTTGTCGGACACAAGAGTGGAAGGCACACCAAAGTGCTGGAAGAGTTGGGACTGGAGAGCACGGATGGTGAGCTTAGCCGTGGCACTCCGAAGTGGGAAAAGCCAAACGAACTTCGAGAAAGCATCCACACAAACAAGTAGGTAGGAGCTACCTGACTTGCTACGGGGAAAAGGACCCACGTAGTCGATGAACACCTTCTCAAAAGGACGCTCGGCCACCTCAGAAGATAACAACCCTAACCTTGCATTCTGACTAGGCTTGCTGAGAGAGCACAGGTGACAAGCCCGCACTCTGCCAGCAACATCCCGGTCCATGCCCTTCCAGATGAAGTACCTACGAATCTTAGCGATGGTCTTATGAATGCCAAGATGACCGCCCACAAGAGAAGAGTGATAATATTGAAAGACCATCGGTACTAGATGACTAGGCAGCACTACACGGGGTTCACCCCTCTGTCGAGGACGGCAACAGAGGACCCCTTTGGACAGAAAATAGGGAGGGTGGGCACCTCCCTCTTGAAGCTCACCTAAGATGACTGACAGCTCAGGATCTTTCTGCTGATGGGACAGTAGGTCGTCAAAAGCCAGAGGAAAATCCAGAAGAACAGCACCACACTGAGCAACAGCCTCAGTCGGTGGATCACTGGGTTCGTGGTACATGCGGGAAAGAGCATCCGCGATGACATTCTGGGTACCCCTAAGATGTTGGACTCGGAACTTAAACGCAGAAATTTTGACCACCCAGCGACCAATTTTCCCGAGCTGTCTGGGATGGGCAAGAAGCCAAGACAGTGCCTGATTGTCTGTCTCCAGCAAGAACTCAGCGTGTTCCAAGAAACGCCGAAACTTGTCCGTACCAAAGACAACAGCCAGGCACTCTAACTCATAGATGGAAGAAGCTTTCCTTTCCTGGTGAGAGGCGAGGGGGGGAGGGCGGGGGGGGGGGGGGGGGGGGGGTGTGGGCCGGGGCGGAGGGGGGGGGGGGTAGGCAATATGGGGCGTGGGGGATGGGGGTAGGTAACCTTAATACGGGGGGGGGGGGGTGGGGAGGATGGGGGTATTTGGTACATGACAGCATTGGAAGGAGGAGGGAGGCTTAAAGTAGATTATAAAATATATGAGAAGTGTATGGCAAGTAAAGGGGTTTGGGGAGTGTGGGATGGTGTGCGATAAGGGGGAGGGGGTGGATGGGGGGGTGTGGGGGGTGTGAGGGGGAGGTAGGGGGAAACATATATAATGGGTATAATTTACGTAAGAAGATCGGTGAAAAAAGGGGATGAAGCATACGGACAACGTTAGGGATGAAGCGACGGTAAAAATTCACCATCCCCACAAAACGGGCAATCCCCTTGGCATCTCTGGGAGGAGGAAAATCCCGAATGCCCTGGGTCCTCGCAGGATCTATGCAGACGCCTCGAGAAGAGATAAGATGACCCAGAAAAGAGATCTCAGGACGAGCAAAAGTGACTTTCTCTGGATTGACGGTAAGGCCAGCTGATTTAAGGCGACTGAGAACTTCCTCCAGATGTTGCACGTGTTCCCCGAAAGTCTCACTGTAGACAAGAAGGTCGTCCAGGTAATTGAAGACAAACTTGAACTTCACATCATGGAAGATGGAATCAAGCAGACGAGTAAGAGTCTGGGCACCCACAGCAAGACCCATAGGAACCCTAGTGAACTGGTAAAGATTCCAGGGAACACAGAAGCTAGTCATAGGCCGTGATTCCTTCTTCAATGGAATCTGATGATAGGCCTGGTTCAAATCAAACACACTGAAAAACTTAGCCTTACCGAACCAATCAAACGCAGAATGCAAATCAGGCAGAGGTACCGAGTCAATAGCGACCTTAGCGTTGAGCCTCCGATAATCCATCACAAGCCTAGACTTACCATTAGGCTTGGGCACAAGAAAAGCTGGACTGGCATAAGCAGAACGAGACGGTTCAATCACACCCTTGCTCAGAAGATCCTCAATCATAGCCCTCATAACCTCCATCTTTGGGGGAGCAAGTTTGTACGGATGACTTCTAACTGGCTGAGAATCGGTGAGGTGGATCTCATACTCCAGAAGAGAAGTGACCCCAAGCTCAGCCGTAAGCACATCAGGAAACCGCAAACACAGCCTCCTAATGGCCTCCGCCTGCTCAGGGGGGAGATGACCAACCGGATCCACCTTGGGTTGTTCGGGCTCACAACCCACCTCTCTGACTGCAGGAGGGCAGTCAGAATCCCCTACTAGAGGCACCAAAACTCGCCGATTAAACTTGAAAAACATCTGGCACTTCTGGAGGTCAAGCACCATACCACTCTTAGAAATAAAGTCTGCCCCTAGGATACAAGAAACCGCCAGGTCCTTGGCAACAAGAAAACCCCACCTCCAGGAAAATCCTTCAATTTTAAAATGTAATGACGCCTTTAGAAGTATGGGTAGAGGAGTTTGGGATGCCGTCCAGCAAGTAATAGAAGAAGGCTCGGTGTGCCTGACAAGTCCTAAGGCGTCAAGGGACTCAAAAAGAGAAAGGCTGATGATACTGCATGCCGAACCAGAATCCAGAAGGGCTCGACACACCGTACCACCAAAAGATACAAAAACGCCAGGACACACCGAGGTGACCGCCCTAAGTCCCAGGGAAGCCATGCCAGCAAGGCCCGAAACATCCCCGACGCTCCTGCTATGGGCACGCGTCAGAGGCAAATGGCCACGGTCAGTCGCAACAACGCGGGGAGCTACTGTGGAGGCAACCCCCCGCGCTGAGCGTTTCCCGCCCCACGACCTCGAGCACGTGGACAGTCACGACGAATGTGACCAGGCTGGCCACAAGCAAAACACACAACAGGAGGCCGAGAACCACGACCCTCCACTGGCTGACTCACACCTAAAGACATAGCCGGTCGACGGGTGGGGAGAGCACGATGACTCTCAGAATCCCTCCCTTGCTGGTCTGAGAACTGCACGCTGCGCGAAACAATGCACAGCTGATGCAGCTCCCGAAAAGTAGAAGGAACACCAGCAAAAACCAATCTGCACCGTTCTTCGGGAGAAATGCCATCCAGGATGACACGAACGGTGTCAGCTTCAGAAAGGGTGAGGCGCAACGCTTGACGAGCTTCCCTGACTGAAGAGACATAGGCTGCCAGAGACTCGCCCCTACCCTGCGACCGATAAAATCTGTCCATGACCATCCTCTCCCTGAGTCGAAGGGGAAGAAATGATGAAAGTAACTCTCGATGGAACGAGTCCACCGAGGCATCACTGGCCAAGACAGAACTCAGCAACTCCCCAACAGGCCCTCTGCAATAAGGGAACACCAGACGAAGCAAGTCCCCAGCCTGCATGCCGGGCATCTCACTAAGTCTGAGAAAGGCCACCAGAAACTTAAGAAGCTCCTCAGGATCCATCCCATCGATCACAGGGAGATTCTGGATCATGGGCGTGAGAGGGTTAGGCAGCTTGTGGTAGCTCAGCTGCAGAAGAGCAGGTGAACCCAAAGAAGCAGACGGAACGGCAGCTGCAGCCGAACCACAAGCAACCTCAACAGAAACGCCTGCAGGCTCAGAAGGAACCTCAGGCACAGTGAGAGCCGTTGTCTCAGCCTGCGGCCTCGACACGTTAGGCGAAAGCGCAAAAGCAGGCCGCCGACCCAGACCCGTAGGAGTCGTGGACCCGGAGAGTGCCTGAAAAATCTCATCCAGCCTAGACACACTCTCCAAGATCCACGCCCTATCCGATGGTTCCAACCCCGGTGCCCGGTTGACCAGCCTTAAACGGGCAAGCAGATGCCCCAAACGTGCAAGGCGGCAGGCCCGGTCACGACCTACTGGAGGTTCAAACTGCAAATCCTCTAACACCCCTTCCCAATCTTCCACCTTACGTTTACAAACAGACAACTCCTCACCAACCTCCAGTAGAGTAGACCAATCCACCGCCGTACCCGCGGACAACTGCTCCCGCAGCAACCTCCGGAGATTCAAAACATCACCCTCCGGAGTCACCCCACGCGACCTCAACTCAAAAATTAATTCCTCCTTGACCAGGAGGGCAACATTCTGCAGATAGGCCATCTCGCAAAACAAAATTCTCAACAGTATACAAAAAACGACAACTCCAGGGTCCAAGACGAACTAAACCCTCAGCCTACCGAGCCACTGCCGACCACTCCAATCCACCCATGAAACCCATTCAACAAAGTAACCAAGCGGATTGCCTAAAATTTTTTTTTTTTTTTTTTTAAGTTAAATTATTTATTAGGATTTTCTAATTGTTTTGCTTTTTAAATAATTTTTATTTCCTATTTTTTTTTTTTTTTTTTTTTTATACAATACCAAGACACCTTGACGGTAGGTCGCCCAATCATGACCTACTAACAGGGAAACACCCACCGCCAACAACCAAGAGAGATTTTTTTTTTTTTTTTAGGCAACCACGCTCTGCTACCAATTGAGACCCATCCCCCCCCACCAAAGCTGGGAAGCGTGCCAACCGGGGGGATGGCTCAAAACAAGTCGAGCGATGGGATCACGGGTGGCAGTTGGAGGGTCAAAATAACACTCGGCAGCTGAGCAAAACTAATTTTATTACCAAGTAAAAAAACAAAAAAACAAAAACGGCAGAAGGCCACAATATAAATTTGCAATTAAATAAATAACAAAACACACAAAATTTAACAATATAACGACAAAAGCTACCAAAACACTTAACGCTACAAAACAACAAACTCTACGAATACCAAAGTTAACAATTACATGGCCTATGGCCTATCTGCGGTTGGGCCTGAGACACCCAAAACGTAAGACAAATTATTAACAATTTAAAAATGACCATTAAGAAACAAATTTAGATAACCCCAAAATAAAAGTGAAAAATTTAGAAAACTTCTGGAAACAAAAATTTTGGTATCATCAATTAAGCCGGCAATTTGGCCCACATCCCTTGATTCCGCCGAGGCCCGGGAGTAAGCCGGAATCCCGGGGCAGCTCCGAATTAAGTTAACTAAAAGCACAATAATCCCCTTTTGGTGAGTTTAAAAATTAAACAATTTAAAAGAAAATATAACACGGTACCGTTCGAGTAAAAATTCACTTCAAAATCCCCCCCTAATACACTTAACAAAAAATAAATAACAATAACTAGGCCTAAGCATATAAATAAATAATAACAGGATTGAATAATGGGGACCTAACAAATATAAAAATCTAAACAAATGTAACAAGAAATAAACTAATTAAACTAATAACAATAAATATCAACGTTTTCTTCTTTTTTTTTTTTTCTGAAATTTGAAATATATAGATATCTAGCAATGTCCCCATGGCTGTGTTGCATCACTGTTAAAGTTCAAGTTTTAGGCCTAGGCCACATACAGTTCCATAATCATTTTTTTCTTCTTCTATATTTCTTTTTTATTTATTTATTTTTCTTTTCACAAATCACCCCCAGCTCAGCCGCCGGGAAAAATAAGGAACGCACTGACCTGAGGACAGAAGACTTGTACCCTAAAGATGTAGAGCGGGTAGCGGGCGACTCCAGGCTCCAACATGGTCCTCAGGCCAGGCTAGCAGTGAAGATGATAGAACATTGCCCGGACGACCGGCTGAGGGTTGAAAGTCCCACTCAAGGACCCTGGAGTTTTGGGAACCTTTCAGCCGGCAAACATGACTTGACGAACGCTGCAAAGAACAAGTGAACAGACAGGCCAACTTGACCGAAGCTGCTGGAACACGGAACGAAACGGAACTGGGCCAACGGCTACCAAAGTACGCGGAACGCAGAGCGTGAGCGATCTCAGGCAGCCTGGCAGACAACGAAAAAAAACCGAAATGTACCGGTCAAAGACCCGGTACATTATCATGTCATGTAAAACTATTTTCCCCTTAATCCTAAACAAAATATTTAAACTTATTTAATTCACCTTTTATTACATTACAATTTCATTTTTAAATAAACTTCAATATAAGGAAAAATTATTCTTTTGTATTAAGTAAATTTCCATGCTTATAAAGGTGTTTTTTAGAACAGGTTCATTATTCAGTAATTTAGATAACAACTTAAATTGAAAC